>PVKA01048132.1:0-13956 GCA_004027165.1 Ctenomys sociabilis
AGTCCTTGAAGACGGCAGGCACGTTTCCCTGATAACCCACACCTGCTGCTCTTTAATATGAGACTGGAAGAAGAGCCAATGTTCCACGCTGTTGAATGGGATTGAGCCTGGAGACAATGGCTATGACTTCCTGGGGTTTGAAAGATTACACATCAAAGCTGATGCACCAGACCCCAAAACATTAGATATTATTTCAGCAGTATAATGCAAAATACTTTTTTCTGCATATGACAGAGGTATATACAGGCCACTTAGCCCAGTTCATAGTACTCACCTACTTCCTACAATTCTCCGTCATTCATCCTCAAGCCACTCCTCCTTCTTGACTGAATAAAACCCAGGTGCAGCCCTGGGTCAGCCTCTTTGTTCTGGAAAGTCAACTTTGTGGCTGGCCTCAGGGCCCCTTGGCTCCCCATAAATATAAATACGCTTTAGTGTCTTTACTTTCACCATGGGTTGCACTGGAAATGGTAGATTGGAATGAACTTGGTGGGATTCCAATAATGTATTTAGGAATTACAAATATAAACTTAGACTGATACAAGGACCAAAAGAGGCTTTAGGATTACAAATATAAACTTGTTGGACCAATACGAGGTCCAAAAAGGGTTCACTACACTGGGTCACAACTCAAAAGTAAAATCAAATAGTACCTGCAGGCTTACATGTTATCTAAGAAGTAAAAAATTTTGAATCTTCCACAACATTCAGTGATTGGATGAGTTAACATATTTTCCTTATTTAACAATGAACAACAAATACTGTCTTGCTCTCTGAAATCATGGTGGCCCTTTAGTGCTTTTAAGAGTAACAATGTGATCCTAAAGACAATATAGTATATAGTGGGCAGTGACAGAAGTATGAAGCTTGGCATTACACACACCTACCATATGTAAAATGGATATCTGGTAGAATCAAGATTAATTGAGAATGGGCTTTTAAGCTCAACTCCATGCTAGAAAAACACAGCAAGAATGATAAATACTTTTCTGCCTTCTTTTTGTCCTAAACAGTTATCACAAGGATTAAAGAAAGTTAATAATTCTCATTTTAAATCTCAATGTATAACATAGGTCTTATCAATCTATCACTGGAAAGACAAACCCTTAAATTCTCCTCAATTTTTCTTCATTTTATATTTGTTATCCCTACCCTGCTTTCCATGTAGTTGTAGTGTTAAGGCTCTATGAACAATATGGGTACCCAAAATTTAGAAAGGTGCCAGCCTACTGTAACCCAGTGTCCCCGAGTGCCCACACACATTTCTCTTGGGTATAAAGGTAGCCTTCAATGGTTGGCTGTCCTGGAAGTTTGCACGTCTGGGGAGCTTCTTTCATCCTTTTCTTAAGTTCTTCCATCTCCTCCCGGGTACTGGAGAAATGATTTCTTGTCTGTCAAGACATCAGTATCATAATCATTATCATCACTTAATCACCATAAAGAATTATTTATTTAAATGAGGTATACAATTTTTTCTTCTTCTACTGTGAGCTACAACTGAAATAAATAAAAAATAGCTAGCTAGATAGATAGATAGATGGTAATGTAGTGATCAGAAAATAATTTATAGAGTTTAATGATAATAACTAGTACTAAATAATTCCACAGAGTTTAGTGGTGTTAACCAGAAGGGAAACAAAAATATAAACAATAATATACTCATAAATGGGGCCAGGGAGATGGCTCAGTAGAATGAGTGCTTGCCTGGCAAGCACAAGGGCCTGAGTTCAATCTCTGGTTTGGCAAAGTATGTGTGTGTGTTTGTGTGTGTGTGTGTGTGTGTGTGTGTGTGTGTGTGTGTGTGTGTGTGTGTGTGTGTGTGTGTTCAATCTCTGGTTCAGCAAAGTGTGTGTGTGTGTACTCATAAAGGGCTGCGGATATACCTCTGTGGCACAGTACCTGCTTGGCAAGTGCGCAAGTGCTAGGCCCTGAGCTCAAGGCTCCAATAAATAAAGAAGCTTAGAATTCTCAGCACCACACTACCAGTGATTATGCTATTATCATGATGGTTTTATGTTCTCCAAATACAATTACCCCTTACCTCACCTTGAATTAAGTTCTGGACACAAAGATAAGATATATGAGAGCATGCAGTCTATAAATATGCTAACAGAATTTAGTCTGAAAACCACACATTATGCCAGATTTTTTTTAAAAAGTGATCTGTGCTTGCTATGATCTTGCAAATGAGACAGTCACACAAAAATCTATAAAAGTAGGCTGAGCAGATAGCTCAGCATACTAAGCACCTGCTCAAGCAAGCATAGGGAGCAGGGTTTGATTCCTGGCACCACATGCCATGCCAGCCAACCCACGGGCACACTGAGTCCCAGATCAGGTGTGCTGGCAAATGTCTATAATTCCAGTGCTAGGGAGGTTGAAAACAGAAAGATCACTATGAGTCAGAGCTGCATAGTGAGATGCTGTACCAAAAATAATAAAAAATAAATCTATAAAGGCTTGTTATCATATATATTTGCGAAGTTATACACAGAAGAAGCCTCAAGTGATTAACTAGGTTGTAAGGAGGATTCTGTAATCTGCAGAAGACAGAGGCTCTCATATTTTGGTGAATAAGACTACCTAGAAACAGGATAAGACCACATAAAGGAAAAAAACCTAAAATCATAATCCTCCTAAAGAATAAAAGGCTTATTTCCACTACAACTTTTTATCATTTTTCAACTAGAAATACATCTATAAATTTCAGACAATGGAATATCTAGTCCATTGTCACCTGACCTCAGTAGAGTCTAGAAGGCAGCAAAATGTTGCAATCTCCGTGCTTCTTTAAAGTTCAGGTCTTTATTCTATCGTAGTACTGATCAAAAGGACTCCTATTTATGTGTTTGTCCTCTCCAATAAATTGTATGTTCCTTTAAAACATAAAATCTTACATGCCTCATTACAACATGCCTGGTACCTTTCACAATGCCTAGCATAGAGCATATGCTCACTGTACCCAGAAACATTCATTAAATGTGGGTTGCATAAGTGAATGATCAAAAGAATGTAGTGAGGGACTGGGGAGATAGCTCAGTAGAATAAGTGCTTGCCTGGCAAGCACAAGGGCCTCAGTTTAATCCCTGGTTTTGCAAAAAAAAAATAGTACTGACAGTACTTGTCCCAATATGCAGAAACACTCTACCAATTACCTTTCTATAAGAACCAGAATGAGAAAGAGAATAGATGACCTTTAAAAATAATTTATTTAGCACTAATAAGTCTAAGAACAAAGAGAAAACAAGATTATTATTTATGGTGATGAAACCCATAGTGAGAATACTCTGACTGACCAGAAAAGTAAGTAAGCCTTAAGCAAGCCTATGGTTATATTCTGATATAGGAAAGGCACAGCACATTAGCAGCCTAAAAGAGGGAAGTGCTGAAAGTTGAAGATCAAATACAGTTTAATTCACTAACATATTTGTTATTTTTTTGCATATAATTCTTTTGATACATGGTCTCATGATGCAGCTGAGACTCATAGTGATCCTGTCTTAGCCTCTCCAGCACTGGGATTACAGACACGGGCCACGATGCCCAGTTCCAGGGCCAGCATGACAGGCACTTAGACCATAAAGCTATTCCTTAGCCTCATATTTGTGACCTACACTAGTATGTCTGATAAACTACAATAACCCCGAATTCCAAAGTTAAGACCACAGAGGCTAAAGTTCAATTGGATATACAAGTGACAAAACCCACATGCTGGGCCCAGATGTAGCCCAGAAGCACAGTGCCTGCTGAGCAAGCACAAGGCCCTGAGTTTGATTCCTGGTACTAAAACACAAACAAAAACAAGCCACATGCAACTCACATTCTGCAAACTGAGCTGGAGCTGCTGTTTGTATGGGAGGAAATCCTGTGTGAGCTCGACAGTCAAGCTGTTGGAAATGAAGAGGCTATGAAGAAAGGCCAAGACCTAAGGAAAATAGGCAGAAATAATTTTATCACCAGCACCTTCTAATTATTCAAATAAAGAAACCAAGAACTCAGAAAAACCTCTATAGTGTTTACTCAGCATAATGTTAAAGGCAGTCATGTACATATACAACTACAAACAACTATTCTCATATTAGTTTAAACTTCAACACTGGACTCACTTCGAGATATAAACAACAAATGTATTCATCTAGATCTTCAGATTATATACACAGGCACTGATTTGGAGGGGAATGGAATGGGCTACCTTCTCTCTCTACAGGATGAGTATCTGTAATTCAAAAATCTGAATTCCAAAATGGTGCAAAATCTGAAACCTTTCAAAGCAACAACATGATGCCACAAATGGAAAGTTCCATGCCTGACTTCATGTAGGTCTCAGGCAAATATAGGCATAGTAAAAATATTATATAAATTACTTTGAAGCTACAGGATACATAGAAAATCAAAATAAAGTTTCTTATTTAGAGTTGGGGCTTATTCTCAAGATAGTTTATCATGCATGTGCAAATACTCTAAAGAAACTTCTTGAGTGACTTTACAAACACTCTGTTCAAGCATTTCAGGTAAGGTATAAAGAACCTATACATCTTCAGTTGTTCCATAGTAGCTGCTCAACAAATACTTGAGGAACAAATGAATAACAAAACAGATCAAAAGAATGTGAGCCAATTTTCAAATCATATATAAGGGGTTTCCCAGTAAGAGATACAAATGATCAATAATGTATTTCTAAATGTTCAACACCATTAACAACAAAGCACACATAAATAAAGTGAAAGCAAAATGATTTCAATATAACAAATTATAAATACCTTACTAAAAACGTTTCATGTTGAAAAAGTATACAAGCAGTAGTAAAAGACACATTATTTTCAGAAGGCAAATATGTGACCACATATGTGACATGATTAAAATAAAGTAAATGTTTATTTTTTTTAACTTAAGACAATAAAAGACATATTGCCTACTGTGCCAGCCTCACCCCCAGGGCACACAGCAATGGCAATTAAGAGTGGGCATGGTGGCACAGGCCTATAATCCCAGTTCTTTGGAGGCTGTAAACAGGTGGATCACTATAAGTCCAATCTATTAGTGAGACCCTGTATATCCTGTAGACCCTTCCCTAAAACACACACAAAAAAGACATATTGCTATTAATTCCCCTCAAAATACTCTACCATGCTTTGGACACACTTAACCCATTGTTCTTGCAACTTTCTAGAGTAGCACTGGAAGTTCTTCTTGAGTGACTTTATAAAATTTGGTGAATGTCACAGCCAACTTCCTTCCAATGGAAAGGCAGGTTTGTGACACTATTATGGTATGACCTCAATCACACCATTCACCAGATCAGGCACCTTGTAAATTCTCACACTTCCCCACCATCAAAATGACCATAAAAGTTAAACGTTTTGAATAAATTGAGCACATCAAGGCAGCCTTGATATACAGCACAACACAAAGGAGAAAGACACTCACAAAAGACGACTTGCAGAATTATTTCAAAAAGTGGTAAGAATTATAAAATGAATGTGTGGAAAGAGAGGGCAGCTATGCTGAGGTGAACTAGTAGCAATGTGTTTTTTATTCTACATTATTTTTTTAGAATTTCAACATTTTGCATATATTATCACACTTTGCACAAACACACATGTATAGAGTATGTATAAAGTATATACATAAATACATAGAAAAGTATATAATGTTCACATGAATGTATAATTTATTACACAAGTGAGGACATGTGTACTGAACTTGAAAGTCATACACAATGCTTCCTGGTTCTCTTCTTTATCCATCTCAGGAAACTTCCATCTTTCCGAAACTTACATCTTTCTGGTTTGTGTTTATATGTCCCCCCCCCCCCAAAGCCTCATGCTTCTAGAGTTTGTGATTGATTAGTAATCCAATGCTGGCATTATGAGTGTGCGTGCTACACCTCCCCCGTGGCAGATAACTTGAATACAATAAGGGAGGTAGAGAGGCTTATTCTCTGCCTCTGCTCTATCCTTTTTGCTCTGGCTGTTTTGCTGTTTTCTGCCAATACGAGCTGCTGCCCTCTGCCATGTGCCACTCTCCCTTGGAACCAACTGATTATGGCCTGAAACCTCCACTAACTGTGAGCTAAATAAACTTTTCCTTGCTTCATCTTGGCATGGATATTTTGTCTCAGTAATGTGAGAAAAGTATTGGAGAGCGTCTCAATCCATCATTAGAGCCAAAACCTAGAAAATCATCCCTGACTTCTTTTTCACTCATATTTTGGTTCACTTCATCAGTAATTTCTGTTAGTCTTGTTTCTAAACTATATCTCTAATCGAGCCTTACTTCAGTATTTCCTCTACCACACTACCCTAATGCAAGTCATTATCTCCTCATACCTAGTCCACTGCAGGAGCCCACAGTAGGCTTCCTCACTTAACACTCTTGATCCTTTTGAAGCTCTTCTCCACATAACAGATCTGCCCATACCAAGTATTTAAGTGGTTTTTCACTGCACTTAGACTCTAACCCAAACAGCTTACCACATCCATATGCAAAATGTATTATTATACCTGTCCTACTAACTTGTTTTGAAACTTTCATTGCTATTTTATCTTTTTTTCTCATTAACATGAATAAAAATTTAACAAATAAAATAAAACAACAACAAAAATATCCTTACCACATCCAATCAGTCCTGTGCCTTCCTACCAAGAACTTTTCTTGGGGTATTCTTTCCTTTCACCAGTATCAAAACACATGATTCCTTTGTATTCTTTTGCACAATCATTCCTAACTTATGTTTTTATGTGTCCAAACATTCTTTCTTACTATTTCTAGTGCCACATCTTCTCTTCTTTTATATCTTTCTTTAAATTTTATTTGTTTTGTTTTGTTTTTGAGACAGGATCTTTGTGTAGGTCAGGTTGGCCTTAAACTCAATATGTACCACAAACTGGCCTCAAAGTCACTTATACCACCATGCCCAGCAACAAAGGATTTTCTAAGGGGCTTTGGGAGATGAGGGCTTTTTATTTCCTTTTTCCTTTTTGGTAACAGGAATCCAATTCAGGGCCTAGAGCTTGCCATGCAGGCTCTGAACCACTGAGCCATAACCACATCCCCCTTTAGATTTCATGTTGGAATGGCATTTTCAGAGGTTTTCCATGACAACTTCATTTAAAGCAGCTTTTAGAGCTTTTTTGCTCCTTTCATCACACAACTTGTAATTGTATTTATGTGTTAATCATTATTTCTTTCTGCCTACTCCATGAAAGTACAATCTTCATATGGAATCTTTCTTGTTCATGATAATATAACCAGCGTCTGGCACAGTGCCAGAGTAATGAACAAATAATTGTCAATACATATACATATACACATTTATACAAATATGAACACTGATACACATTTGCACACACACAGTCATGTGCCACACATAAACATGCACATTTGTGTTATACATCCACACCTATAAGTACACATGCACATGGATAAAGGAAGAGATATGATACACAAAGAAAATTTGGAAGTGAAAATGCTATCATGTTAGCAATGATTATTTTTCTAAGGGATGTATTGTTTCTGTATTATTTAATCTACACATTTTTTCTAACATTTCCACAATTTGTGCAATTCTATTTTGGCAGAACCGGGGATTGAACTCAGGCCCTTGTGCTTTCCAGGGAAGCACTTATTCCACTGAGCCATCTTCCCAGCCCCTGTGCAATTTCTGTCATGAGAAAACTTATGGAAATTCAGCATACCTGTCAAACAGAGCATATTACCTTTTGTAATGAAAATAAGGAGATTAAATAGAAAACAATTAAATGCACTAGAAATTAAAACAAAAGACTACAAAGTCCTTGACTACAAGGGACATGGGTGCACAGCACAGTACACAGAATAGGATAGGTACTTGCTAAAGTTTTCTGGAAGCATGAGAGTAAGGAAGGGAGAGGAACCAGGAAGAGTGGCAGAGATATTAAGAGAGGGTCACAAGGAAAGAGAGAGAATAAAAAAGGTGAAGAGAGAAAATTAAAGAAAGGAGGAGAGAGGCAGAGAAAAAGAGCACTGACTGTCCATTGTCTTCATTGAGATTCCAATTTGTAAACAAAGCTCTTCATATTCACCTAGTATTTGGGAAATACTTGTACAATACACAACAGCAAGGAGAACTTACTGGCTCCACAATATTGAATTTCTTGGACTCTTGAACTTCCTGGATTTGATAAACATAATCAAGGGAAGACTCGAAGAAATTGTGTCTCTCTTTGTCCACCTGAAGGTCTGCCTGCAGAAGAGTAACAACAAGTTTCACATATCTGCATAGTCATTTCTGAAAACCAGCGATAATAAACTCAACAAGATTCTAAAATTAAAGATGCATTTAGCCACTACTAGTACACTATCTCTTTACTTTACACAGAAGAAATATGGAGATTACAAGTGACTGACCCAAGACTTCCAGCTTCTCATCCAACATATAAAAGATTGGAAGTTATCATATTCATCTTAGTAAAAAACAAAAACATCAACAGGGGATAATTCTTCTTAGATCTAACAGAGAACTAAGGTCAGAGAGAAAAAAATGAGGCATCAGGACTAGATGGAAATGAATATAGAAAACTAGAGCTTACCACAACACCAATCCAATAGCTAATGCCTGCTGCTACAGTCAGCACAGAAGGGCATTACAAAACTAGAAGTACTGCCAACTTGGAATATTTAAAAAGAAATCATTAAGGACATCCAAATACAAAACAAGGATGCCAGAGATAATCTTAGTCTCTGCATACAGTAATAGAAAATTTAGTACAACCTAAGTCCAGACCAGATAAACAAAAACCTCACACAGAAGGTCTATTTATCTCAGTTTCTTTACCCAAAATACATCTGATTTTTCCACAACAAAAGTTAGCAAAAACAGTCTGAAAAAAGTGAACATTAGAAACAAATTCAGACAATGAAAAAATTGTGAAATTATAAAAACATGAATCTAGGCAGACATGCTTCTGTGAGACATTTCTGTCACCTTCCATGCCGTACGGCAGAGTTTTTTTCATGTCCACTCAGCTGCACAGGTTTAATTGACCAAAGAAATGGTTATGGAGAAGCTAAGTTCCTTGCTGGTCGGGTGGGAATTTGTGACAGTATTATACCCTGCTAAACCAGGCCCCAGACATGATGCACCAATTTTATGGAAAGAATACTTCCAATGTTCATGGGGGACTGGATTCAAATGGAAAACCTGCAGATGCAGTCTAGGGACAGAAAGAAATTCACAGGAAAGTGATGTCACAAAACGTCACCACCTGCCACACCAACATCCGCCACGTCGATGCACATGCTACCCTGAATGGTGCTGTGGCAGTCCAGGTCATGGGACTGTTCTCTAAGAACAACCAGGCTTTGCAGAGGTTCATGCAGACATTTGTCCTTGCTCCTGAGGGCCTGGTTGCAAATAAATTCTATGTTCACAATGATATCTTCAGATACCAAGATTGAGGTCTTTGGTGGCTTTGTCACTGAGCCTCAGGAAGAATCTGAGGAAGAAGTAGAAGAGCCTGAAGAAAGACATCAGATATTTGAGGTTGTACCTGATAATTCCGGTACTTTCAATAATCAAATTGTCAGCAATGATCTGGAAGAACATTTAGAGAACCTGTTGCTCAAGTAGAGCCTGATCTTGAACCAGAACCAGAGCAAGAACCTGCATCTGAAACCCAAGAAGAAAAGTCTGACCCTGTTTTGGAAGAAGTTGCTCTTGAGGATATTTAGAAGAGTTCCCCTCCAGTACCTACAGACATAGCTCAGACAGTACAGGAGAACTTGAGGACATTTTCTTGGGAATCTGTGACCAGTAAGAACCTTTCTCCTGGTGGAGAGTTCCTGTTTCTGAGATATCTCCTCATGTTGTCAAAGTACCAGCATCACATCACCAGCCAGCATCTAAACTTGAATCTGAGATTTCACCACAGAAGCCCCAAAGGGATCAGAGAGTGAGAGAGCAACAAATATTCTTTGCTCCTCAGAGGAGACCCAGACAAATTCGTGAAACTGGGGAGCAAGGTGATGTTGAACCTAGGAGAATTGTGAGATGTCCTGACAGCCACTAGCTCGTCATTGGGAACTTGCCTCATGAGGTGGACAAATCAGATCAAAGATTTCATTTAAAACTATGGGAATGTAGTGGAGCTGTGCAAAAACAGCAGTAGGAAACTACCCAATTTTGGCTTTGTTGTGTTTGATGATTCTGAGCATATGCAGAAGGTCCTTAATAACAGGTCCATCATGTTCAGAGGTGAAGTCCGTCTGAATATGAAAGAGAAGATGACTCATGCTGCCATGGAAGGGGACCATCGCAACAACAGCCTGTGTGGACCTGGAGGCCCTGGATGTGGGCTGGGCAATGGCATGAAAGGCCCTCACCATGGAGGAATGGTGCAGAAGCCTGGCTTTGGAGTACAAAGGGTGATTGTTCCACAGCAATGAATCGCTCTTTACCCATCTCCACTAAGAGAACCCAGCTCCTATGGCCAGGTGAATTTCTTCAGTCAGCCCTCAGTGTCTAGGAATGTGACCCAGTCTGTTACAAACTGTTTCAGTTTGTACTGTTGTACTTCTTTTGTATTGATGGTGTGTCCTTCCTTCCTTTTTCCTCTTTCTCTTGGCCTTTCAGTTCTTTACTTCCAATTTTGAGGAATGATATTGTATGAGTAACAGATTTTTAAATAAGAAAAAAGACTGACTTTCCTTGCTTACTTTGCATATACAGACAGATTTTTTTTAAACAGCCATTTCCCCACAGGAATGTGTCACTTATTACTGACATTTGGTATGTTTCATTCATTGGAATATTTCTTACTTATTTTTTATGTGTTTCAAAATCCTATGAGAATTACAGGATTTGATAAACATTATGAAAGTAGGAAAAATCCAAATCGTTTCTTTGCAAGTCATGACTCTTCTGATGTTGACAAATGGTCATATGGAAAATTTGAAAAACTGTTCTCACTGATATGTTTGGAAACTGAATAAACAGTGTTGATAGAACTTTTCTTTTGATACTCATCACAAAGCAGTTCTAAAACCTGTTTTTACTATTGAAATTATTATTGTAAGATAGGTTTGAATGTTTAGAATGCAATTGATAGGCTTTTCTTGAATTGTTAGATTTTTTTTTTGAGGTAGAATGTATCATTAGTATTTGTTAAAAAAAAGAAAAAGAAAAAAAATACTACACCCTCATCTCAATAATTATGAGTAAAACTATTGTGCCTTCTATTTATCTGAGATTCCACTCTTGGCAATTCTTTAAAGAAAAATAAATCCAGATTTGTTTTATTAGGTTCAGAGATTCAAGGAATTGTAGACTCCCTCTTTCTTCACCTTATCTGACCATTAAAAAAAAAAAACTAGCAGTGAGAGTTTCAAAGCAGGTTTGTAGGACAATTACAGTAATTAATATATTATATATTGTTGTAGTAGCTATTCAGAGTACAAAATGCAGACATGATATCCTGTCCAAACACTATTTGTTATGCCTTATTCTAAATTGAGTCTCAAACTGAAATGCCTTTCAGGACACATGTTTCTGTAGAAGTTCTTTGACCCAAATAGCTGAGTGACTATAATAAGTTTTATTTTGGTATCTCATCAGATTCCCGTCATAGTCCATAAGAAAGAATGTGACTTTAACATTGGACTTAAGTGACATGCTCAAGTGTCTGCAGTTTCCATTTCTTTAAATCATAGCCATATGGTAAACTTGTTATTTTGTTATGGTTCTCTTTTATTGATCGGTGTTTCTTGAAAACGGTCAATTTTTATTAAAATACATCTAGAAGAAAATTTAATCTGGCAATATAGACTAATAATATTCAAAAAACAAGAACTTAAAATAATTATGATAAAAAAGATAGGTAACATGAGCAGACAGATGAAACCTTAAAGAAAAGATTCAAAGAAAATGCTAGGAATGTTAAACATTGTAGCACAAAGTAAACCTTTAATGGTTTTACCAGTACACTGGACTAGGCAGAAAGAAGAATCAGTGACCTTAGGGGTATGGTTCACTGAGAGAGCCCTTGTCTACTATGTGTGAAACCCTGGCTTCCACACCTGGCACTAACAAAAAATCAGTATGCTTTAAGATATGTCAATGTAAAGTTGAGCAACTGAAATTTGCAAAGAAAACGATTTAAAATGGAATAAAAATTCAAGAACTAAAAGGCAATTGCCAACACTATCATCAATGTATATTTACATAAGACAAGGAAAATAAAAGAATTAAAGAAAATATTGGAAGTAAAACTGACAGAGAATTATCAAAAGTGAAAGACAAATCCTAAATATAGATAGAGAAAGCTCAGAGACAGGGAAAACAATGAAAATCCATATGCAGGCCTATCATATTCAAATGAACAAAATCTAAGAAAATCTTGAAAGAAGATGAACGAAAAGACAAAAAATTTGTATTAGAGGTACAATGATAAGAAATACATAAGACTTTCTCAGGAAGCACTAACTTAGAATTCTGTATATAACACAGTTTTACTTCAAAAGTGAGAGATAAAAAAATTTCTCATGAAAAAAAATGAAGGAATTTGTGGGTAGTAGACTTTTCTTTCAAGACAACACTTTAAATCTAAAAACAAATGGAAAAAAGTGAAAGTATAAAGGACTATCATGCAAACATTAATGAAAAGAAGACTGGAATACCATTAGTTTCAGGAATACTACACTAGAGGACAACGAAAACTATAAAACAAAGGGGAGCTACATCATGGTGATACAGATTAGTTCAGTTTGCTAAGAAAGCAAAATTGATAATGTGAACAGAGCAATAACATGTAAGATACAAATTGATAGAAATGCAAGGAGAAACAGACATTCACTATGACAGCTGCAGACTTCAATCTTACTTTGTAACTAACTAGCACCATATAAAATGAATAAAGATAAGGACCATTAGTCCACTGGATACCAAAGAAAGTGTACAGACCACTTCATATTCCTAAAGGTCATAAGGAATAATCACCAAAATAAATCATATGTGGGGTATAAACTATAACCAGACATATTTAAAAGAACTAAACTAACAAATATTATGTACTCAAATCTTAGCAATATTATACTAGAAATCAATACAAAAATCTAGAACTCCCCTCAAGGGGTTAAAAAGTCAATTACATGATATAGTGTGGATCACCAAGTAGCTATTGGAAGAAATTCTAAAATATACTGAGTTAAATGAAAACAAAACATATGTATTTGTGTAATGCACCTAAAGCAGAGTATATATATTCTTGAATGAATAAATAAAAATATAAGAAAAACCAATTAACAATGATCCAAGAAGTTCAAAAAAGGCAGACTAGGGTAGTCATAATGGGACATGGCTGTAATCCCAGCACTGGGGAAACTGAGGCAGGAGGATTCTTGTAAGTTCAAATCCACCCTGGGCTACAAAGTGAGTTCAAGGCCAGTGTGAGCTGCATACTGAGACTCTGTCTCAAAAGTAAACAAATAAATAAAAATAAAAAATGAACAAAAATGGCACACTAAAAACTGGTAGCAAAGTATATATTATCTGGTAACTGGACTTGAGGCTTCTAGGGGAAAAAAGAACTCAGTGAAAATAAAAAATAAGTAGATCTCCAGAAATCAGCACAGAACTGACAGGAAATTCAGAAACAACAGAAAAGCTGGAGAAATACAGTACAATGAATTAAAAGGCCTATTAACTTTATCACTTTATGGCAACCATGTAGAGATGTGTGTTAAAAGTTGAAGAAATAAGAGCATGATGAGAGAAAATTTTAAAATATTTTAGCTTTTCATAAAGTTTGATATTTCAAACTATCAACAAAGGATATTGGAAATATAATTGTCTTCTTCTTACTATATATAATTTGGTATCATAATTTCCTATATTTAAAGCTATGTGCATTAGGAATATCTTTATAAATATACCGTTAATTCAAAGTGGTAAAAGGAATAACTCAGTGATATGAGTTAACA
>PVKA01048133.1:0-13954 GCA_004027165.1 Ctenomys sociabilis
CTGTTTAGGTAAACGCATGGGTTTGGAGTTCGATCTCACCCCTGGGGTACACTAAGACAGCAACTGAGACTGGGAGTGGTGATGCACGTCTACAGTCCCATCACTTGGGAGGCTGAAAACAGGAGGATCACTACAAGTCTGATCTGTGTAGTGAGACCCTGTAGACCCTGTACTAAACACATTAAAAAAAAAAAAAAGAGTGGAAGGCAATCATCCTATCTCTTTAGAACCAGATGACCCACAGTAGTCCTGAGTGGATTATAAGCCACTTGTGCCTTTCCTGTCAGATATGAGCTACCTACACTCTATGTGAAGTGCCACCAACAATCTACTATCACCAAGGAAAACTATATCCAGTCCACTTGTATCATTCTCATTGAATGTGGGTGCATTTGTAATGTCAATAGTACACAATGCTTATAGCAGGTAAAGTATTCAGTATTTACAATTGATGAAATAAGTCACTGGCAACTCTTCCCTTGTAAAACCCTCATCTGCTCCCTGTCCTCTCAGGAGCCCACTTTCCTAGTTATACCCGCTATTTGGATATTTACTTCTGGATCTGCACTACCTTTACCTGGTCTTGAGAATGCTGATGTTTGGCCCAGCGTCTCCCAAAGGCCCTTATTAAGGTATTGGTCACTCATCCGTGTTGAGAGCTAGGCTGAGTGGGGGAGGGCAGGTCACTCACCCTGAGGAGGATTTGGCACACAAGCTCCAGTTCCCCCAGGTGAGCAGCTTCCTATGCCAAGTGCTCGCCACCATGATGCGCTCACCAGCACTGCAGGCCCCAAAGCCATACAGCCAATGGCTGTGGCCCGCGTCCTCCAAAACATAAAGCAAAATAAATCATTCCTTCTTTTTGTTGATTATCTCAATTACATATCACAGTAATGGAAACTTCTCTAACACAGTCTCACGACAGATCTCTTCTCCCCTCTTAACTCCTCAAAATTTGCGTGCCAAGTATATTTCTCAATTCACAAGGAACCTTCAGTCTTTTGGGAGTTTGAGGCCAGCATGGTCTACTCAGTAAATTTAAAGCCAGCCTGAACTGCAGAGCAAAACCCTGTCTCAAAAGACAAAAAGGAAAAATTTTAATTCTAATGTTGCAACAAATACTAAAACAGAGTAATGTAAGACACATTTTTTTTTTTTTTCTGGAACTGGGTATTAAACTCAGGTCCTTGCATTTATTTATTTTTTTTTTTTTTTTTTTTAGGGAAAGATCAACAGGGTGTTCAGGATCTCACTACTAGATAGTACTCAGTGATCTGCCTGTGTACAGCCTCCCACATACTGGGATTACAGGCGAGCACCACAACATCCAGTCTCCATCACCATCTCAGCATGCCCTGGGGGTGTGGCCAGCGCAGCAGGCCCAGGGATCAAACCTCAGCCCCTGAGCCTGCTTGCAGGCACTTTAACCAACTAAGCTATTTAGCCGACCCTAAAACAAAAAAATTTTTTTTCACAACCAGGGATTGAACTCAGGCCCTTGAAGACACATTTATTTAAAACATACATTAGCTGTGTAATCACTCCCACTCTGCCCCATCACCCCTGTAAAACCAGACAGCTTAATGCAATAAGCATTTTCCAGGTACACAGGTAGGCCGACATTACAGCAGATGCCCTGACCTAATTTTAGCTCATGTGTGGGACTTGGGGTTATCAGACCTCACAGAATTCTCTTCCCACTACTGTAGCTTTGTGTCTTCCTTTGACCTCTACACCCACCTCCGGACCATGTTGAGTCTCACTAAAGCCTGGAGGTCCTGGAAAATTGTGAAGGTTAAGAAATCCCTTTGTAGAGACTGGGTGTGGTGGCACACACCTGTAATCCCAGCTCTTGGGAGGCTGAAGCAAGAGGATTATTTTGAGTTGGCCACCAGCCTGGGCTACAAAGTGAGCTCAAGGTAGCCTGAACAGCATAGCAAGATCCTGTCTCAAAAAGAGAAAAAAAAAAAAAAAAAAAAAAAAAAAAAAAAAAAAAAAAAACCTTTCTTTCTGGCCCTGTTTTATAAGCCTGTAATCCCAGCCCTCAGGAGGCTGAGGTGGGAGAGGTGAGTTCAAGGCCAGCCTGAACTGCATAGTGAGATCTTATCTCAAAAAAGGAAGAAGAAAGAAATCTTTTGTGTTCCAGGTAAACAGCCACACCCCCAGTGACTGAGGGAAGGTCCTCAGAAGCGTGCCGCACTTACGCAGGGCTGGGCCCGCAACAGACCTTCAGGTCCCCACCCTTTGCCTTATAAACGCTCACCTGAGCTGCTGGTTCCTGGGAACCAACCAGGAGGAGGAGCTCACCAACCACACTTTGGGCCGAGCTTTCCTCCTTTCTCCAGGGCCCCAAACTCTGATCTGATGCCAAACCGAGCCAGCAGGCTGCTCCCCCTAATGATCTTTCCCAGTCGTTTGTCCTTTCTCCACCGATCGCACAATCTTTCACCCCACTTCATCAACCCCAATTCTTTCTTGCTTTGTGGACTCCTCCATAGCTGGGAGACTCTTGGTCTACCTCGCGGGGCCTCTGCAGAGCTTGTGGTCACAGCGTGCTCCCTGCAGCAGCTGCCTCCTCCCCTCAGGCACCACATTGCAAGGGCGCCCCTCCTCTTGCTCCAACCTTCCCTCTCCCTACTGCAGCAACTTCCAGAGTCACAGCAACTGCTTACTAAGCCTGCATTTGTTTTCACTGGACACTCCCTTGCCAGAGGAGGACCACAACTCTCCCACAGAGTACAGAGGATTAGAGGCCCCATCTTAACCAGCCAGGGCATCCAGCATGCAGTAGCTGCTCAATAAACTGATGCTCCCACTACTACAAATGAAGTTGGCATACCAGCTAAGAAAGATAAGGGCCCTCCAAAGCCCCCACCTTGGATCCAGCTTCAGGGTCCTCCCTTCAAAAGAGATCCATGCCATTGCAAAGGCAGGCAAGCAGCAACACTGGAATGACACCCGGGATTTGGAGGTGGATTTATTTAACATCAGATGGGCAATGACAAGGAATCTATATAAGCTTCAGACCTTGGAGGCAAGGGAACAAGGTCCTGAGGTAGTCTTGGGCTCTCTTTCTTTGTTCTTACAATAGCATCAGAGGGACCAAGCATTTCTAAGAAACAGGAGCAATGAAACCACAACAGGAACTGTTTATAAGAAAGATCAAAATGCCAGCAGTAAAACAACTTTTAAATAGTCAAGGGCCAGGGGCACAGTTTAGTGGCATAAGCACCTGACTGACATGTACAAGGCCCTGAGTCTGATCCCTGGTACAGGAAAAAAAATAAAAGGTTTTCTAACATGTATTTACAAGTGCAGGGTCCTGAGTTCAATCCCCAGGACCACAAAAATAAATAAATAAATAAATAAATAAATAAATAAATAAATAAATAAAATAGTTAAGCACGTAAGGCAGGGGCAGAGCCCTTCCCCAATACACATAAGGCTCAGAATTTCATACTCAACACTACAAATGTAGTCCAGTACTATGGACTTGCCTTTTTTAAAAAGACAGTTTCTTCCCATGCTGGCCTCAAATTTGTGATACCCCCACCTCCTGAGTGGCCGGGATTACAGGCACAAGCCATGGTACCCAGCTTACACTTTTATCTATTTGTTACTCCTTTTCTCTAGATTTCAAATATCTCACTAATTAATTTATTTACTCATTAAACAAACTTGCTGAAGGGGACGAGCCAGACGCTAATCAGTGGAAAAGAACAGATACGGCCCCTGTCTTGGCAGAGCGTGTAATCTGGCCAAAACACGGGACTAGTGATCTAAGCGCTACTGCTGGGCACTGTCAAAAAACAGTACTGGATGGGAGGAAAATTTATGATAGAGGTGCCGGGGAGATAGCTCAGTAGAATAAGTGCCTGCCGGGCAAGGGCAGGCTCCTGAGTTCAATCCCCGGTACTGAAAAGAGAAATTATGGTAGAGAAGTGTGTACAGCAGGAGGAGCCAGTCAGAAAAGTCTTCTTTGGTGCCATAAAGTCAGTCAGCAAATCAAAAGACTGAAATTACATGACGTCTGTTTGCTAACCAGAATGCAGTCACCAAAAGTAACTGCAAATCACCCATGTATTTGAAAAGACAACAATATATTCAACAGAATAACCACTGTTGAATTCCTATCATTTTGTTTAGTGAAATTCTGTATCATTTCTAATAAGGTTTTTTTTTTTTTTTTTTTCCTTCGGTGCAGGGGATTGAACTCAGGACCCTGTGCTTGCCAGGCAAGCACTTACTCTCTGAGATATCTCCCTGACCCTCTAATAAGGATTTTTTAAAACCATTTTTATTCTCTTCTTTAAAAAACTAAGTTTTTTTTGTTTGTTTGTTTGTTTGTTTTTTAATTAAGAAGTTCTAGCAAAACATGGTGTCACACACCTATAGTCCCAGCACTCCAGAAGCTGGGGCAGGAGTGTGAGCTCAAGGCCAGCTGAACTACATAGCAAAACTCTCTTAAAATATGAGGGAAAAATAAGGAATTTCAGGGCCGGCAAGATAGTCTGGAACTCTGGTCCACCTTAAGCCAGGCAACAGGCAGTTCTCAGCATCATTTGGAATCAGGGACACTGCCTGTCACGTGCTTGTCACAGAATAAGTCTCTTATGAAGCTCTCACAGCAGTCCTCTGAGTGGGTACCTTTCTCCCACTCAGCAAACGGAGAAAGAGAAGACCCTGTGTTTGCCAGGCTAGCAGTGGTCTTCTGGACCCACTGCATGCTTGGGTCCACCCAGGAAGGCTGTCTCCAGCACATGCCTTCAGCAGACTAAGTGCCGGCTTAGGCAAGTGCAGGGACTGGGGTTCGATCCCTGCCAACACCTGCTGCGCTGGCCCCACCCCCAGGCACACTGAACCAGCGACAGAGTCTGGGTGTGGTGGTGCATGACTGTAATCCCAGCACTGGGATGCCGAAAACAGGAGGAACGCTATGAGCCCAAGGTGCCCAGTGAGACCCTGTACAAAACATGAAAGAAAGGAAGAAAGAAAGGAAGGAAGGAAGGAAGGAAGGAAGGAAGGAAGGAAGGAAGGAAGGAAGAAAGAAAGAAAGAAAGAAAGAAAGAAAGAAAGAAAGAAAGAAAGAAAGAAAGAAAGAAAGAAAGAAAATTTGTTGTGCCAGGGAGATGGCTCAGTGGAATAAGTGCTTGCCTGGCAAGTACAAGGACCTGAGTTCAATCCCTGTTCCACAAAAAAAAAGAAAGTTCATTTCTAAATAACCTCCAAATCCTACAGATAACCCACTACTATAATAGACTATTGGACTATATTGGATTATTTTGCTGAATTCACGCACCTACAATATTTAAATGGCAATGGAATACCCATCTCTGACAAAACTAAACAAAAAAAGAAGATACAAATGAAGGACCATTTTGCATCTGTATATATAAAATAGGATAGATATACAGCTACTTTCTCTCAATTAAATGAGAAGAAAGATTTGCACTAACAGTGTTTGGGCAGATATTATGTCTGCATCTTGTACTCTGAATCACCACTATGAAGACAACAATATGCAATGTATTAATTATTGAAACTGTCCTACTAATCAGTTTTGAAATTGTCTCATTGCTATTTGTTTCTCAAAAAAATCAATAAGGGGCCAGAAGATAGCTCAGTAGAATAAGCCTGGCAAACGTAAGGGCCTGAGTTCAATCCCCGGTTCTGCAAAAAATAAAATAAAATAATTTTTTTTTAAAGTTTCTTTAACAAAGATTTTATTCCCAGAGCCAAGTGGAAGTCAGGAATCCTTCTTCATAGCCAATATAGTGTCTTACATCTATACTCCCAGCACTTGGGAGGCTGAAAGCTGCCTGTTGCTTGGCTTAACGTGGACCTGAGTTCCAGTCCCTGAGCAGTGGTGTCTGGGTAGCTGCCGGCAGAAGGGAGAGTGCAGGTGGGTGATAGAAGAGGCTCTCTTGGGAGGACCATGGGTTGATAGATTGCTCATGACTCTCACACCAGAGTTGCCCTGCCATCTAGTGTCAAGTGACAGCAAAGACTTGACTGCCACCAACACACCCCATTGCTGAGGGGGCTGGCTCTCCAGTTTCTTTTTCTACTTCAGGCAGTTCCCTAAAGCTTCAAGGCTGCCTCCCATGCCTGGCTTGGCAGTCTCTTCATGGGCAATGGCCTGCTCATTCAGAGATTCAAGACAAACCTCACCTCCTCTAAGAAAGCCTTCCAGAGACTGCTGCACGCTTGGGTTGACCCAGGCAGGCTGTCTCCAGCACGTGTCTTCCAACACTGTTTCCAACTGAGCCCTTCTCCTCCTCCACTGACCTCCGCTCTGCATCACAGCCCCTACCTAGCACAGTGCCCAGTGTCTGTTCAATAAACAAATGCATAGCATGTAAAGATAGGGGTCACTGACAGAATTGTTCTGGGGGTTTAGAAACAGCCCCATGTTGCAGGCATATACTATGCCTGTTCCCTTGTTGATTAGGTTATCTGTAGCTCCTATACTACCCTTGAGGCTAAATTTTTATCAGAAACATATAAGTAAATAGGACACAACAGTTCCACTTCCTGGAATTTACCCAAGAATTTTTAAAAATCTGTATCTATCAGATTCATTAAGAGATGTTCATAGCCACTGCTTTATTTATAACTGATTATAAGCAGAAAATCAGAAGTGCCCCACAGAGGGGGTGGCCGAACAAGTTGTGGTACTGTTCCCGGCTGGTGCAAGTCCTTATTTTGGTGAGAGGATCCACATGAATTCACAGGAAAATGGGAAAGCAAGAGACAATGAAGGAGGGGCGTGGCTGTGACAACCCATAACAAAGACAGGAAAAATAAAAATAGGAAAGGAAAAAGAAAAATAAGAAAGGGCCTCAATCTGAGGAACTGACAAAGACACTGATCTGAAGATCACACCAGCCTAGCAGCAAAAGAGCAGGTACCATTCTGCAGGATGCACTGTGGCCCAGATCTGGTTGACCACTCCTTAAAAAGCGCTGAGCCGGGCATGGTGGCACATGCCTGTAATCCCAGCACTCGGGAGGCTGAGGCAGGAGGATTGTTGAGTTCGAGACCAACCTGAGCTACAAAGTGAGCTTAAGGCCAGCCTGAACTGCATAGTGAGACCCTGTCTCAAAAAGACAAAAAAAAAAAAAAAAAAGATGGGGCCAGGGAGACAGCTCAGTGGAGTAAGTGCTTCTTCCCTGTTAAGCATAAGGGCCTGAGTTCAATCCCTGGCTCAGCCAAAAAAAAAAAAAAAAGAAGCCCTGGAAGAATTCTGCTGGCTGGGGAGACAGTTCAATGGCCAAGAATTGATTGTTCTTTTCCGGAGGGGTGATCTCAGTCTTGTGAGACTGCTGGAATCCAAGGTGACTATGGGTTTAGGGCAAGAAGACTTCCAGTGTAGCTGAGTGCCCTGGAAATTCCTATGCTGTGTCCACATTCTTGAAGGATGATGAGATAGGTAACATGAATTCAGGCCTACTCAACCATTTTACCATCTTTTAGACAGGTCTTTCCTAAGTGACTGACTTGCCTGCATGAAGAGCTAAAAAGGGATTGGGTCCAAAGCTTTACAAAATAAAGGTCAAGCTTTGTTTTGCTGTTAAGTTACCTATGGAGTATGGTAGGCCTAAATAGCCACTATTTTTAGCAAAACTTTCTCTTAGGTCCCTGACTGCCACAGACAAAAATACAAAGCATGCTTTTAATGAGTAACAGGTTAAAGTTGTGGACAACTTAATAGGTTAAGAGCACAACTCTGTCCGCATGGTGATCTCTGACTGGGTCATTATGTCCATCCTGTGGAATACCTTTCAGTAAGAAAAGGAACTGAAAACATGGTTCACTCTCAAATGCACTGTGCCGAGGAAGAGAAGCCAAGAAGAGTCTATATAGTTTAGAACAGGAAAGTGTAATTCATAGTGACAGAAAACAGATCTGTGGAGTTAGAGCAGCAGGGCTCCTGGGGAGGAAAGCAGAGACTAACAAAGAGCAAGGCTTGTGAAAAGCTCAAGCTGCACACCCAAGATTTGTTTTTTTTTCATAACCGAGGATCAAACTCAGGCCCTTGCACTTGCCAGGGAAGCCATCTCCCCGGCCCCTAACACCCAAGATTAGGACATTCATCTGCATGGCTTTATTTTGTTGGGGAACTGAGAATTGAGCTCACGACCTTGCATTTGCAAGGCAGGCGCTATGCCACTGAGCTATCTCCCTGGCACTCTCACCTGTATATTAATTACGTTAAATATACGATAATAACTTGAAGGATGGGGCAGAGGAAAGGAGCAAATGAGAGGACATGAGGGAGGCAGGAAAGCAGGGAGGCCGTGGAAGACCTCAGGACTGCCCCCTAGTGGGAGAGCGGGGCTCAGGCTAGGGGCGCCAGCAGGTAGTAGCAAGCTGGACCGCCAGGGGGCAGCGTGGACGCGGGAGGGCGGGCTGCGGGGGGGCGGGGCTGCGCCGAAGCCATGTGGGCGCCGGCGTTGCGCGGCGCAGGGTCACTATGGCGGAGCTGCAGCAGCTCCGGGTGCAGGAGGCGGTGGACTCCATGGTGAAGAGTGTGGAGAGAGAGAACATCCGGAAGATGCAGGTAGCGGGCGGGGCCGAGCCGGAACCCCTCCCCCACGACCGGACTCCCAAACCCTAGTCCGCGCGGGGCGCCCCGGTTTCCCTCCTGCGCTCGGGCGGCCGCCCGGGGGCTTTCCTGCCTCTGTGGTCCCGAACTCCGCCCCCGGCTGCGCTGGTTTATACGCGGTTCCAGGTAGATCCCCTAAGTGTTGTGTGGGTGTTGGTCCTGTTCCCGTCGCTAGATTACGGGTTTCCTTTCTAATTCAAGTCTCGAGTCGCTGATCAATGGATCGACTGCCCTACTGGCACGCAGATTACCAGGTCGCCGCCTCTGAACTTGGTGCCTGGTTTTCTAAACGCGGCTTCATCTGACCCGCCCCTTCCAGCCCCACTCACCCAGCCATTGGTGCCACAGGGGCCAGTGAGCTAACAGCAAACAAAAAGTCCTTGAAAACACTCTGGTAGGCGCTGAGGATAATTAATCCCAGTCTTGGTTTCAAGATGCAGATTCAGGATGCCTGTTGAAGACGTGAAAGGTGGAAAGGGAGCTGCACATACAAACATGACCCCTGACCCTTGTCCTTGGTCATCTTTGTCCTACCTAACCAGGTTCTGCCCTTCTTTCTCCACAGGGCGTCATGTTCCGGTGCAGTGCCAGCTGCTGTGAGGACAGCCAGGCGACCATGCAGCAGGTGCACCAGTGCATCGAGCGCTGCCATGCGCCTCTAGCTCAGGCCCAGGCCTTGGTGACCAGTGAGTTGGAAAAGTTCCAGGTGAGGAATATTTCAACTAGAGATCTCTAGGCCTAGATGTGCCCTACTCCGGGAAATGACTTTTGTTCAGGACCCTTGACTTTTCTGTCTTGGTTCCGTTAACATCTGTGACAGTCCTACAGCTAACTAATGTTCATGGGGTTTGAAATTCTGGGAAAAGTCCTAGAAGCTGAGCACGTTAGGTTGAACCATACATATACTTTCACAGAAGCAATGATGTAACTGGGAGTTTCCAGCAAGTTCATGGGCAGAAAAGCCTTTATACCTTTTTGTTGTTGTCCGGTTGAGCACCAAATATAATGTCTATTGTGTAGCGCAAAACTCCCCAAAATGTATTTTTGGGGTTTTTTTAGCCAAGAATTGTATTATGCCGCTGAACTATCTCTTCATTGCGTTGTTTTTGCGGTTCCAGGGATTGAACTCAGGACCCTGCACTTGCCAGGCAAGCACTTATTCTACTGAGCTATCTCCCCGGCCCCTATTAATTCATTTTTAACACAGCAGGATCACCCAGAAAGTGGAATAACATAGTCTTTAAAAGGTATACAGGGAGGGGCTGGGAGGGCTGGGGAGATAGCTCAGTGGAATAAGTGCTTCTCTGGCAAGCTCAAGGGCCTGAGTTTAATCCCCAGTTCTGCCAAAACAAAAAAAGAATTGTAAAAGGTATACGGCTGGGGATAAAGCTCAGTGGCATAGGTGCCTACCTGACAAGTGCAGGCCCCAAGTGTGATCCCCAGTGCCAAAAAAAAAGAAAATATGGTGCCGCATGCCTGTAATCCCAGCACTCAGGAGGCTGAGGCAGGAGGATTGTTGTGAGGTCGAGACCAGCCTGAGCTACAAAGTGAGCTTAAGGCCAGCCTGAACTGCATAGTGAGACCCTGTCTCAAAAAGACAAGAAAAAGAAAATAAAAGGTATAGATCATAGCTGCGCATGGTGGCATGCACCTGTAATCCAACAGGCTGCTAAGGCAGGAAGATGGCAAATTCATACCCAGCCTGGGCAACTTTGGCTTAGCAAAACTGTGTCAGAATAAAAAGGATTGGAGACCAAGTTCCATGCAGAGGCCCTGGGTTCCACCCCAGTACCACAAAGAAAAGGAACAGATTAGAGCAAGATGCCATCATTATATGTGGATTATTTACACACCTACCCCAGAACTGTCCTTATTTGCTACACCCAGAGAGCAATTCCTGTGTCACTAAGGGGCAATAATTTATATGAAGCATTATTGTTGGTAGTGACCCCTGGCTCACATGCCCTTTTATGCTTTTTTTTTTTTTTGGTTTGTTTTTCAAACAGGGTCTGAGGCAGGAGGATTGTTGTGCAGCTCAGGCTGGACTTGAGCTCACTTTGTAGCCCATACTGGTCTTGATCTTGCAATTATCCTCCCTCCTCAGCCTCCCAATTGCTAGGATTACAGGTGTGCACCACCACATCCAGCTCACACTTATTAAGAGAGCTCCCTTTTACCCTCTCTGAAACAAGAAGTACCTAGCTTCATTTGACTCCCTCTGAGTCAGTAATGGTGAACTTTTTAGAGATAAGTGTCCCAACTACAATCCCAAACCCATTTTGGGTTGGAGATATAGCCCAGTGTCACAGCACCTACCAAGAGTAAGATTTATCTCAAAGTGCTAACACTGCAATTAAGTCTAAATACTGCAGTTTCACTTTAGAAAAAAAAAAATTATATATATATATATACATATATATATATATATACATATATATATATATGTATATATATATATATATATATGCTAATATCTTTTGTCTTAAAAAAAAAAAAAAGTAACCTGCATGACATAGATTTGCCACCCCTGGAATTTGAAAGAAGCGCCTTTTTCTGAGCTAATCTGAGGTTCTATTCATTATCCCTAATATGCACTACATTTTTACTTTTGGCCATATAAAACTGCTAAGATACTGCCATTATGAAGAAAAAGCTTCTCAAAGATCATGAAACTCCAAAGGCTGGTTTGTTTGTGCTTATTCTGGCATCTAGCTTAGGGGCTGAGGTCTTTGAAACCTTGACTCAGCAACCTTTCTCCTTCCATTCCTTTTGCAGTCAGTGCCAGGCTGACTTTGACACTTTACTGATAGTCTTGTAGCTGTGAGTGCACCTCCATGTGCCATTGGGCAGGGGTCACTTCTTTTATTTATTTAGTACAGAGGCTTTCAATGCAGTGCTGACTCGTAGCAATCCCCCTGTCTCAGCCTCCCCAGCACTGGGATCAGGCGTGTGCCACCACACCTGGTTTCAGTGGCCAGCTAGGCACAGGACTGCACGAAATGTGAACAAGAGATCAAACCCAGGTCCTTGCACTTGCCAGGCAGGCACTTAGACCACTGAGCTCTTTCCACAGCCCCCTCATCTTAATTTGTCTGCATCTTTTCTTTGAATCACTTTATTCCTCATTTTGCTACTAAAACCCTCCTGGTTTTCCACTTCCCCCTTCGGCCCCCTTTTTCCCTCCACACTGGGCACTGAACTCAGATCTTTGCACTAAAAAATGTCTCCAGCCATTCTGTTTTGTTTTGACTACTGAGTGCCCAGGGTGGGCTCAGAAACAATCCCAAATACTCTTGCCTTCACCTCCCAGAGTGCTGGGATGATAGGTGTACGCCACCACAGCTGGCCTGGAGCCAATCTTTTATGGCCTCCTTTGCAGGCTCTTCCGCTCTTCCACATCTGAGCACTGGAGGTGCAGGCTGTCCTTGGGCTTGTCTTGTGGCAGCTGTACAATCTTCTACTTGCTGATGACTCTGACATTCATGCCTCTGGGCCAGATCTTGCTCCAAAGTTGAAGATTAGCATTTCCAGCTGTTTCCTCAACATCTCTTTATGTATTTTATATTTGCACTAAAATGTAAGTCCAAGGGGCTGGGGAGATGGCTCAGGGGAATAAGCGCGTCCCTGGCAAGCACAAGGGCCTGAGTTCAATCCCTGGTTCCGCCAAAAAAAAAATAATAATAATAAAGTAAAATGTAAGTCCCATAGGGCCAAGACTTTTTCTGTTTTTTGTTCTTTGTTTCTTGTGGTACTGAGTATTGAACTCAGGACCCTGTGCTTGCCAGGCAGGCACTTTATTCTACTGAGCTATATCCCTAGCCCATAAAAAAGAAAAAAATTTTTTGTCTTTTTTTTTTTTGTAATAAATTCTTCCCCCCTCACCCCCCTTTGGTACTGGGGATTGAACTCAGGACCCTGTGCTTGCCAGGAATGCACTTATTCTACTGAGCTATATCCTTGGCCCATAAGAAAGAAGAATATTTTTTGTCTTTTTTTTTTTTTTTTAAGTACAGGGTCTACAAGATCTCACTATGTACACAGGACTCATAGTGATCCACCTGTGTTGGCCTCCCAAGAACTGGGATTACAGGTACACACCACCACGCCCACTCTCAAAGAGTGTTTCAGCTTGCCCTGGGAGTGGGCCAGCACACAGGGATCCAGCCACAGCTGCCACGATCTGCCTAGGCAGGCTCTTTAGTCCACTGAGCTATCTGGCCGACCCTCTGTGCTTTATTTATTGCTATATTCACATTGGAAGACTAGCAGGGGCCAGGGAGATGGCTCAGTAGAATAAGCGATTACCTGGCAAGTGCAAGGGCCTGAGTTCAATCCCCAGTTACACACACACAAAAAAAGACTGGCACATAACAGATGTTTAACATATACTGCATTTAAATTGAATTGTTTCTCCATAGCAAAAACAGATATTAAAGGATTGAGATAGGCTGGACAGGATGATGTGCTCCTGTAATACCAACTAGCTGAGGCATGAGGGTCCCAAGTTTGAGGGTAAGCAAAGCAAACTTGGCACCCTGTTTCAAAATAAAAAATGACTAGGAACATAGCCCAGTGCTTCCTGAATTCAGTCCCCACTAATGCAAAAGAACAAAGGAATTGAAGTGTTTCTGAGTCTGATGGTAACCTTAGCAACCTCTCCCCAACAACTAGTCTTCTGTACAATTTATTTGCTCACCCCCCTGCTTAGTAATGGTTTCTCTTTATGTCAGCCAAGAACATCTTGCACTCAGTGTCACTTTAACGGAACAAAGGGATAGACATCAAGCCTGTAGCCCAAGGCCTGGCACAGTCCACACACAGGACGTGGAGGCCAGCCTCTCAGCCTCACCTTCCTTTTTTCTTGCCACAGGACCGCCTGGCCCGGTGTACAATGCACTGCAATGACAAAGCCAAAGACTCGATGGACGCAGGGAAAAAGGAGCTTCAGGTGAAACAGCAGCTGGACAGTTGCGTGGCCAAGTGTGTAGATGACCACATGAACCTCATTCCAACTATGACCAAGAGGATGAAGGCGTCTCTCTCATCTATTGGGAAATAAAGTCTTTGCCAGTGGCCACCAGGGCTGAGGGCAGGAATCTATTTTAAAAGAATGGCAATCTTAGTCTTTTTACATAAAATTTGTGAAAAAACTAAGGATAAAAGGAAGCTTGTGACATATTTCACTTGCCTGTGGACCCTTGGTTCCTCTGTTTGGATGCTAGAACGTGAAATTTAAAAAAAAAAAAAATGGTGCTAAAGTTTGGATCAAAGATAGCATAAGGAAGTGTTCTAGAGCCTGCATTTCATGTAGTGAGACCTTATCCTGAAGCAGAGCTCCCCCTCATA
>PVKA01048134.1:0-13955 GCA_004027165.1 Ctenomys sociabilis
ACACACACACCATGCGCACGCGCACACACATACATGCTGCAGAGTGAGCCCCAACTCCTGTGGCTCTGCCTGGGTGTCTGAGCAGGCATCGGGACAACTCCCAGGGCCATCAGCACTGCTGCTCCCGGCATTGGCTGCGGCGGCAGATGGTGGCCTTCTCCCGAGTCACAGATGGCATGAAGGTGTGCTGTGCGGCAGGAATGAGGAAACTGGGTCAGTCTTGCGTTTTCTGTACTTAAGCTCTTCTCCCCTGATTAAATCTGGCTATGCCACTGGTCATCGTGTGTACATTAGAACAACTGAGAACAGAAGACGAGAAGTTTACTGTGGCTTCAGAGAGCATCAGTTTCAGTCCCGTGTCACACAGCAATCTCACCAGTGAGGGGCGTGCTAAACTGCTCAGCAGCATGGGCTTTCCATTGCTTGTGGCTGAGCAGTGGCCAGTTGGCCTTCTGCTTGGATCCACTCTAAACTCTGTTGTCCAGCATTCCAGGGCTGAGCAGTTGTCTGGAGAATCATGGTCTAGCTTCTGTGCAGCAGAATATTTTATCGTGAAGGTTCATGTACATGTGCTCAGCTTCATCAAATGGCACTACAGAGGTGACTCAACTCTTCCTGTTAGACTCATCAATTATGGCCCAGGGCCAGTAGCTGCCATGGAGACAAATGAGACCAAGGGCAGACAGACTTCCTAGGCTGGAAGTTCGTGGCGGTGGTTGAAGGAGCTGTAAGTCAGGAGCCTTCACCCATTGATTATAATTACCAGTTGGAAAGGAGGCCCCTGGCACCCCTGTGGGACAGCCAATCTGACCTTTCTTAGCAGATCCCCAAATCCCAGGGTCTGGTGTGGTGGTTAGACACTAAGACCCATACTTTCTTGCCCTGTTTGGCTGGTGGGTAAGTCTCCCTCAGCTTAAGCATGTCGTGTCTTGAGTGAAATGGGGACAGTGAAGATCGCTGGTCCCCAACTGCCTCTGAGTGGGCTGGCCTCTCATTTTGGCTGTCCTGCTGGGCGTGGTGGCGCATGCCTATAATCCCAGCACTCGGGAGGCTGAGGCAGGAGGATTGTTGTGAGTTAAAGACCAGCCTGAGCTACAAAGTGAGCTTACGGACAGCCTGAACTGCATAGTGAGACTCTGTCTCAAAAAGACAAAAAAAAAAAAAAAAAAAAGAATCATTTTGGCTGTCCTGCCTGCTTGGTTCTGTCCTGTGGCTGGCCACAGCCTTCCCAGGCCAGGTGGAACTCACCGGTCTTCAGCCAAGTCACCCTATTTTTATTTTATTTTATTTATCTACTTTTTGGCATAACTGGGGATTGAACTCAGACCCTTGTGCTTGCCAGGGAAGCACTTATTCCACTAAGCCATCTCCCCAGCCCCCATCCTATTTTTAGTGTTGTGGTTTTTAATGTACATAAAGGTACTTTTTAAACTTTAATGTCAGGTAGGCTGTAGCAGCAAAAGACACTATGTAAGAAATATCAGAATATTTAGCAGATAGGTTTGGGAAGGCAGGAAATACACATGCAAAAGAAGGAAACTGCCCTCACCTTGTGGTATTCATAAAAATTAACTCAACATGATTAAAGACCTGTGCATAAGACCCAAAGCTATGATGGAATGGAAGATTACTCAGCCTTGTAGAGGGAGGGAACCTGACAGATGATCCACTGGGATGGACCTCGAGGGCAGTAGCTAAAGGAACTAAGTCAGGCACAGAAAAATCAGTGCCTCGTGATCCAGTTACAGAAAGGAACAGAAAGGAAAAAAAAGTAGAATCATGGCAGCCAGGGCTGTGGGGAGAAGCTGAGATTTGTTTCCTGGGATAGAATTTCGGTTCTGCAAGACAAAAGGTTCTGGGGATCACACAGTGAGGTATCTTGATGTTATGGCTCTGTTAACAGGGCTGGATGGCAATCTCGTGTTACATATATTTTACCACAATTAAAAATTAGAAAGGTCTTTGGTGACAAAAGGCATGTATGTATGCCATGTGGTTACAGTAGCCATTTATGGTAGCCATAAAGAATAAATGGACAGGAGTGGCACTGAGGTCCCGAGGGGGTGCAGCATGTGACATGGCAGCTGTGTGCACGCCACCGTGCTCCCAGGGTCCAGATTGAGGTCTAGAGGGCATGGATGCTGTCTCCACAGCTCGCAGATTCCCTCACAGGCCCCTGTGGTGCGGTCCGAAGGCAGTGCCCGCGAGGTAGTCCTGAGGTCAGGGCCTGGCATGGCTGCATCCCTTGCTCTGGACTCTGCTGCATCCTGGGTGTCTGCTCTCTTTGACTACTGACCTCACTAGGGATTGAGCTTTGGCTCATACGTTTTACACCAGCTATCATCACTGAGATATAGTTCCGGGTAGTAGCCAGACCATACTGGTTGAATCAGCGCTGTGCCAGGGTCTACAGCCTCTCTGGGAATCAGGTTGGGAGCTTGAAGATGGTGCAGGACTACTCTCTGCTGCAAGGTTGCATACATTGCCACCCCTCCCTGAGGTGCTATCCTTGCAGGTTCTGGGAAAGTGCAAGGTTACTGTCTCTGCACTCAGGGTTATTTCTTCCTGTATGAGCTCACTGTCCTAAGAGCAGATTGGTGTATAAAAAGGTCATGCCAGCCTGCCAGCATGCTTCCAGCTGTGTGTTAGCTGGCTTCCTGCAGCTGACTTGGGCTGAGGGCCTCAGCCCCTACCCAAGCTAGCTTCTCATGGATGAGATCTACCTCACCCACCCCTGCCTGGCACAGCACGGTTTGGGCCTTCCAGTTGTGTCTTTCCTCACTCCTGGACTTCTGGAAAGAGCAGGCAACACCCCTATCTTCACCCTCTAGCCTGCAGCACTGGCCCTTGGCTTCCAGCTACTTGCGTGGCCCAAGGTGCTCCTGCCAAGATGCTCTGTTCCAGCTGTAAGATGCTGGGGCCCCATACCAACCCCTCTAGCCTGCAGTCCCCATCCATCACACTGCTCAGCTGTCAGTCTGAGCATTGCGTCATGACAGATTTCAGCTCAGAGTTCAGCAAAGCTCTATGGCCCCTGTAGAATTCCATTAGGAAACAATTTAAGCTGGGAATGAGGGCTGTGTCGCATTCCTGGGAGGCTTTGTGGAGACCTTGGCTGCATACTGATGCCTACCAACCAAAGGCTGCCCAGTCTGGGTACAGCAGAGATGTTGGCACCACCAGGAAGTCGGTGAGAGGCTGGTATGATGCCCTTTGTGTCCGGGTCCTTCCAGGCTGCTGACAGCTTCCACGTGTAATCATGGATCTATGGATTTATTTTTCATATAATCAGTCAGCTCTTCTTTGGAGATGTGCAGGACCACTACATCATCCTCCAGCTGGGGAAAGCAGAGCAGTTTTGTCTAGAGAAGTATTCAGAGTCCTATTCAATATTTAAATTTATAAAGTATGCCAGCTCAACTTTCTATAATTCAGTATGTAATGGTCATGGAGTGAGGGATCTGACAAAGGTGGATTAGATTCCCCGAGCTTTTCCTGGGGATTTTCCTGATAATGAAAGCCTGCCAGAAGCTAGACAGTATGGGTGGGCAGTGGTCCCAGGTCTGCATTCCCAGGTGTAAGGGGCTGTCACTGCCCCTGCAAGCTGGTTTCTGTGTTCTGTGGCCCGTAGCTGGGTTTGGGTACCATCCCCTCTGTGTGCACTACAGTAACGGAAGCTCTGAGGGTTGGCATTTTGTAAAGTGCAGAAGTACGTGCCCTGGAGGCCTAGAGTGTGAGGGGCCCTTCCTGCTGGGTCTTCTGCCATGGGGCTTCCATCCCAGTCACGACAGAGTAGTCCCTTCCACTTGGTCACCTCCTGCACCTGCTTTCCTGGGTCCTGCGTGGTAGTAGGGGATTCTGCAGGAGACAGAAGCTAGGACAGCATCTGCCTGATACAGGATGATGAGAGAGGTGTTGCTGGCTTTGTGCTCAGCATTAGAGCTCACCCTGATGTCCTACTCTGGCTGCCCCAGGGCAGGCTGAGTGGGAAGCCATGGGAAGGAGGCCTGCAGCATCCAGGAGGACTCCACACACTGGAGAGGTCCCCATGGCCCCACCGGGAGCCACGCCAGGTGGGCAGCCCAGAGGCGAGCACTGAATGGTGTGAGGCGCTGTCAGCATCACCAAGGACTGCAGATAAGATGCTTCTCCCCCGTGGTGGAGGGCAGGGACACAGCCAGCGCCCTGACTGTTGCTCTGCTCAGGAGATCCACTTCGCAATGCTAACCCACCAGGGTGCAAGTGTAAGCTGCCTTTTATGTCTTTACTCATAGCACAGTGGTAAAAACAGAGTATTTGGCTTTAAGAAAAAGTATCTAGGCTTTATAAATCTATAGGGAAAAGCTTAAGTTCTCAAGTGATTTTGACATTTCTTGAAGAAAGAAAGATCTTATTTTCTCCGATAGTCATCTGAAACCAAAGCAGCCATAAATGATTTAATAAGGGAGAAATAATAGCAGTAGGACAGGCAGAATAGGAGCAGGCAGCTTGAAAGGAAAGGAATCTGAGTGGATCGGATGATAAGAAAAGTTCAGCGATAATCACAAAGACTCGCAAAGCCACGCGCAGAGATATGCTGGGTCTGTACCTGTTAGAGCCCAAGGAAGTGGAGAGCTGGTCTGCCAGGGCTTGGGCTGCATGTAGCAGGGGCACCTGCTTCTGGGAGCAGCTGCACATCCAGACCCCAGAAGGCTTCCCCAGGCCCATCTAGCGTAACCCTGTGATAAGTAGTAAGTGTTCAGAGGGCGACGCAGGGCCTTTTGCCGCTGTCCCCAGTTCCAACAGGGGCAGACCAGTGAGGCTAGGGTTGCCCCACAATTTGAATCAAGTGGTTGATTCCAATAAAGCTGACTTGGTGTCTGGGTTCATGAACTTAATTCTTTCCACGATTATGGTCACAAACCAAACTGGACCGAATCAAATTCAATGGCTGTGTTCAATGACCTCATGGGGAAATTTGATTCGGTTTTCATCCAGTTTAGTTCCTGACCAGAACTGTGAGGAGAACTGAGTTCATGAACTGTGGCACCACTGTGCACTCCTATTAAAGAGAAAGGTGTTTCTGCTAACATGGAGTCATCGGCATCATTAAAAAGCAAAATGCAGAAGAGTATGCACTAGGCTTGTAAATAGAAAGTAGTAGTAGTAGTAGTAGTAGTAGTAGTAGTAGTAGTAGTAGTAGTAGTTTTTAGTTACAGCATCCTTTATAATCAAGGCTTTTAACATTGGGTAGATTTCTCACATATAAAAGAAACATTTCCAGTGGGTTCAAACATAAGTCTGCATGTGACCAGATGTAGATCACGTGGCAGGCATGCCCCAAGCTGCATGCTTCCACGCCTTGACATGTGGGGTCGCTGCTCAGGTGCCACTGCTATGGGTCTGCGTGTCATGTGGGACTCAATCTCTGTGGCCTTGGTCTTTGCAGCTGGGGCTAGGACCACCAGGGCTCATGTGGGGTTGTGTAGTGGGCACTCCGGGGAAATAGAGGCAGTGGAAGCAGCCCTCTGAGAGGCTGAGGGAGGAAGGACATGTGTGATAGAGGTGGGAGGTGGTTGCCAGTGTCGTTTCTTTGGTGGTTGGATGGTGGCTGCAGGCTGTAAGGTGTGAGGTTCTGGTCACAGAGCAGACCCAGCCATCCCAACCCTGCCTGCTGGGGTTCTTTGGGTAGATTCAGACCTCAGATGGGCTTGGGGCCACAGGGCCCTGCTCTTGGGCAGCCCTGCAGGACTCCAGCTCCTCGTCCTGCTCCAGTTTGCCTAGATAGCAAAGTGATGGACAGCAAACAGCAAAGGACAAAGCTGGCTGAGTGGAGTCAGAAGCTGAGGCTGTGCTGCTTATTGGCTTTGCTTAATTTCGGATTGCAGGGATTTGTAACTGGTGACAAGAAGTCCAAGCGAGGGTGCAACCCAGTGAGACTTAGAGATGCTCTGAAAACAACCATGGTGATCCTTTACAAAATCTATGTCCTGTAAGGGAATAGGAAGGGAGAGAGAAGACAAGGGCCACTGATGGTGGTGTGTGAGGTCTGGCTGGGGCCGCACTGGGGAAGGTCCTTTAGGTGACATACTGGGGCAGTGCAAGGGTCTGTTCGGCTCCCATCTGAGGTCCTTGCCTTGTGCTCGTCTGTGCCATGGCTGGAGGGGGCCCACACGTAGGCCAGGTGTCCCGGATTGCTTGTGGGTAGACCTGAGCATCACAGTGCCCTTGTGTGCATGGATCCCATCCCCATACCAGCAGGAGACATGAGGTGCCAGGCTCAGGAAATGTGTTCCTTATGGTTTTGTCATTTTCTGTGAATATTTTAAAAATAAAAAGCTGAGAAAAAAGAAGCAACCAGAGAAACACAGAAGCTTCTGATTTAAAAAGTACAGGAGCTGGAGCCCTGGGAAGGGTCAGTGAGGAGTCGCCATCTCCACTTTCCAAGGTTGCTGGGTTTAGACCAACCTGAGGTGGCCAATGGGATGCAGAGCTTTCTTTAGGATAGAAGGGCCAGGTCACCTGAGTCTGGAGACACTGAAGGTAGGATCTCTAGGGTCTGCTGACCGACTGGGTGCAGGATGCAGGATGCAGGAGAAAAGCAGGGATGAGGGTGACTCCAGGGCTTGGAGTCTGAGAGGCTGGAAGGATGGAACTCCTTCTGTTTGGAAAGGCTTTGGGAAGTCTGAGTTCTGGCTGGAGCTTTGAGGTTTGAACAGAAGCATCTGGGCAGAGGTCGAAGGTGGACATTATGGTCAGTCTGGCATCCAGTGGTGTTGAGGCAGAGGCTGGAGGAGAAACCGTTGTCACCACCAAGGGAGGGAACCTAGGAACAGATGCACCCTGAGCTCAGGGTGTCTCTGCCCGTGAGATGGAGGACTGGCCAGGAGCCATCAATGGAGACTGAACAAGCTGCTGACAGCCAGGGGTTCTTTCTGGGAGCCAAGGGGAGCCCGTGCTTAACCACACCATGAGGATGATGATTCAGCACTGACACACTGAGTGACAATGTGGCGGTGCACCCCTGCTGTCCTTGTCCTCGGGGGGCCATGCAGGAGGATCCCACGTTGGACCACAGCCTGGTGATTTAGCACCCCAGGGGGACCCTGTCTCAAAAAAAAAAATCGAAAAGGGCTGAGGGGCTGAGGAGATAGCTCAGCAGTCTAGGTGCCTGCCTGGCAAGAGTAAGGACCTGGGTTTGATCCCTGGTACTGTACGTTGTGCTGGCCCTGTGCTGTGCTGGCCACTGAAACCAGGCATGGTGGTGTATGCCTGTAATCCCTGCACCGAGAAGGCTGAGACAGGAGGATCCGGACTGTGAGTCCGAACTGCACAGTGAGACCCTGTGTCAAAAAAAAAAAATAATTTTTTTTAAAAAAAGGGCAGGGGCTACAACTCAGAACAAAGAACCTGGTATTGGGAGGAAAAAAAAGAATGGCCCATGGGATTGGGCAAGGATGCCACATGACCTTGGGTCAGTCAGAGCATGGGAGATTCTGCCTGCAGCTGATGGAAACCCTAACGAAGCTCTGTCAGTGCTGCCAGCATTGTGCAGCTGGTCAGGTCTGCCTCTTCCGCACAGGACCTGGCCCCTCAGGGTCTCGGGGTGCCTGTGTGTGCCCTGCTCAGCACCTACTGCTCAGGGGAGGAAGAGAGAAGCAGCCATAGAAGCCAAACTGAACCTAACAAGCCACTAGATCAGAGGTGCTGCCACTGGGGACCCCAGGCAGGCTTCATGCCAGAGCAAATGGAGCCAGCCAGTCTGGGGCCCAGCCCAGGAAAACCTGGGCAAATGCTCCAGCTTCATTCTTCCCAGGAAAAGTCGTCTGTTGCTGTCTTCCATTCTGTAGGACAGTGCCTCGGGTACTCTTCCAGTTAACAGCAGAATTACCTATTTTGGGGAAAGAAATGGAAATCACAGCAGTCCTAGGACTTTCTCACCAGGAGTTCTTCTCTAGACTGGCAGAACCTGTGACCTACAGCTAACCACAGCTGTGTGGCAGGACTGGGAGCTGGCTTGGGGCCCAGCCTCCTGACCTGGCTCCACAGGGCCTGGGAGCTTCCTCCCTGCAGCCCCTCACAGAAGGCTCTGCTCAGCTAGCTTTCCGAGTAGGTGTCCTCACCCCAACCACTGGTCCTTGTCCCTCAGGAGGAAGTGGTGGGCGTGGGTTCTCGTGTTCATCAAGTTACCCACCCACAGGTGTTGGGCTGACCTCCTTGCCCATGCCTGGATGTGGTGGGCAGGCTTGTACCCAGCAGAGTATGACTTAGCCATGAAAACCACACTGTGGGCACAAGGATGGAGTGGAGAATATAAGGGAGGGAAAAATATCAGGCACAGGAAGACAGATGCTGTACGTGCTCCATCCACACTCAGTGAAGCTCAGAAGGTGGCCCTAGGGCATGCAGGCATGCGTGTGAGCCAGTAAGCCATGGCTGACTCTGGAGTAAGGAGGAGCAGCTCCTGGTGCTCTGAATCGAGCTTCAGAGTGTGGCAGGAATGGGTGCTGGTGCGAGCTGCTGCTCAGGCCCTGTCCTGATCTGCCACATGCAGTGTGCACACATGCAGTGTGCACACATGCTGACCCTGTGCCCCAGCACAGCACTGTGCTCCCATTATGGTTGGACCGTCTTTCAAGGGTCTTCCAGGGTCTGCCTGCTGTTCCTTCTCTTGTCCAACAGATGTCTGCTGGTGTCTCACTGTTCAAAGCTGTGTCATGTGCTCAATGTACACTTCATCAATAAGAAAAGTAGTCTGTCTCTAGGAGAGCACTGTGAGGTCCCTGAGAAGTCAAGCAGCTCACTGACCACACTGCAGCCTGATAGGCTCTGTCTGCAGTGCTCGGCTTCTTCTGATGCACTGTCCAGGCAAGTGATGATGGTGGCTTGAATCAGAGCAGTTACAGGACCACAGTAATGATTTTGAGATCACGTCAGAGGAAGAATGTGAAGTGTCGCTGACCCCCTGGGTGTGGGCCAATACAACGCTCAGGCAGCAGCTGCAGAGGACCAGACTCACCCTGCAAACAGGATCATGCCCTGGGCTACACATGAGGCTCTGCTCCTGGGCCATCCCGGGGGGGGGGCAAAGAAAGCCAAAGGTGAATTCAGAACCGATCTGGGGAGAAACGGGTTTCCTCAGCCTTCAGTGCCACAAGCAGATTGAGATGCTAAGTGCCAAGGGGCCTGCTAGGTGCGAGACAAATTCTGGTGTTCAGTTCTCCAAAGGCTCACTTCTCATCCCCTAGGGGGCTCTGCGGCCAGTGTCTTTCTTTTGTCTGCTTTTTGCTGCCACAGGAGCTGTCCTGCAGCTCTGCCTTGCTTCATTTTTTAAAATTTAATTTTTGTTTATTTTTTAAAGAATACAAAATGGTTAAAAAATGAGCAACAATACATTTCATTAAACAGTAAAATTTGACAATGGTTGTTGTATTGCATAATGTTATGTTCAAATTAGTTGTTTAGGTTACCAGATATAAATATGAAAAATTATTTAAAGAAAAGTTATAAGGGCTGGGGAGATAGCTCAGCAATGTAAATACCTGCCTGGCAAGCACATGGCCCCGAGTTTGAACCTCAGTACTGGAAGGAAAAAAAAAATTATAAGAAATTTAAAAGAAGAAAAAGAAGAAGAAGAAGAAGAAGAAGAAAACAAAATGAAAAAACAGTTAAGCATTAACTGCTCCTTTCAATCAGCAGAAATCAGCAGAACAGTTACATAAACTATCCTGCGTGCATACGTGATTATATCTTTTTCCCCTCTTCCTTTCAACCTCTTTTCATATGCCAGCTGTACTTCCCATTGAACAGATTCTTTCCCTTTCACAGTACCCATGTACCTTTCAGATTTTATTTACTCTTTCAGGTTCTCACACTAGCGAGGCAATGCAATGTCAGCACACACTTGGGGGATTCGGAGAGGCACCTGTCCCTGGAAACACCCCACTTCTCTTGCTGCTTGTGCACTCCCAGGACAAGGGCTCTGACTGCTGCTCCCTGCTACGCAGGCCGGCTTCACGGCCTGGAAATCTCGCGACGGGATCTTACCTGTGCTCGGGAAGCTGCTGAATGTGTTCAGGCATCAGGGCGGCTGTGTCCTCCTGGCCCCGGCCCTGGTGGGCTCGGGCCTGCGGCTGGGCTCTGCCTCCAGCTGGCCTTGCGCTCCGATGAGGTGTGCAGGCCAGAGGGGGCGCAAGGGCGGCGGCGGCGGAGCGGCATCCAGCAGCCTGCCACCAGCCTGTTGGTGTGTCTGTGGAGGGACGGGACGGAGCGTTGGGCTTCTGAACAAGTGAATTAGAGCTGGACTCGGAGCTCAAGGGTTCAAGGCCAGCAGCCCGAGCCTGGCAGGTCCTCGCACCAGAGCTGCTCAGGGGAGTTTCTGCAGGGCCCTGGCCTGACTAAGCGCTCAGCAACGGCAACAATGTGAAATACCTCGATTCCCACCTGGCCTGTGCGCGTGAACTGGCGGTGGTAACCTGGCTGCATCGTCCAGGCCAGGACGGAGGGCTTCAGAGGGTCCTGAGAAGGGAGGGCAGAGGGAGGAGCCGCATCACTTAGACCAAGAGCAATTCCACTTTTGTTTTTTTAAGGCAAGGAAAGAACTCCCTCTGTGTCCCACCCAGAGTCCCACAGAGAGAGCCGCAGCAGAAGGGTGGTGGAGGGCGGAGCTGCTTGTGCCCAGCCAGGCGATGTGGCCCGGAGCTTCCTGGCCTGGGCCACAGTGTGGGCTATGGCTGGAGTTCACATCCTGCCACCCGGGATCTCAGCTCAGGCCTAGCTACCCTGGGGCTCCCTGCAGGCTGCTCTTCAGGAGCGGTGCTACCGTAGCACATGGTGGCCGCACTTGGGGTAGTTCTCACAGGCATCGTTGCCTGGGAAGGGCAGAAACATCTGGATAAGGACCTCCCCACTGAGTCTCTGGGTCCTGCCTTGTATTTTCTTAAAAAAAATCCATGTAATTCACATCTTATATATAGAAAGTGTAAGTTAAATAACAGTATTTTATGTTTTTAATGTTTGCAGCAGCTTTATTTATAACTGCCCAAAGGGGGTCAATCACAAAGTTTTTCCAAGTGAATGAATAAATAAAATCACCCATCCTGATAATTGGCTATATTTTGTATGTATCAAGCCATGAAAAAACATGGAAAACTTTTTTTTATTGAGAGACAAATATCAGTGAGATAGTTTCAAAGCTGACTAATAGGACAATTTCGATAATTAATACACTGTACATTGTTAGTGGTTATCCATAGTAAAAGAAGCAGACTGTCCAAACACTATTGGCACAAATCTTCTCACTGAGTTAAGCAAAAATAGCTATATATCTATCCTAACTATTCTGTATATACAAATACAAAATGGTTCTTCCTTTGTAGCCCCTTTTTTTTGTTTAGTCCTGTCACAAATGGGTATTCCATTGGCATCTAAATACTACATAAATTCAGCAAAATAATCACAGTCCAGCAGTCCACAATAGTAGTAGGTGATCTGCAGAAGTTGTTGACTTGAGCCCTTTGCAGCTCAGTATATTACTTTATAAACCTCATTTTTATACTTTTCTGCTGGATGGTTAAGACTGAGATAAAGCAAGACCTATATAACAAGAAATGTAACTTTTGTATCTGATAAGGTCAGTCAAGTACCCTCAGGGCTTATCTTGTAACCCTGTACCACACTTTGTAGATCCTTTGTCAGTGTCAGCCATGTGGATGAGTCATGGCCATTGCTTGACCAGTTTGCTCTCTGTGAAAGCCTGAGAGAATGTTTTCTCTCCATGTGACTCTCCTTAGGCACACTATACATCATTGATCCCATTCCTCTGTGGCCCCATAATCTCTTTGATAAGAAAATTGGGGTACAACTGAGTTCCATGATGTTACAGTACAGGTTCTCCTATGTCCTGAGTCCTCACTGACATTGAAAGGCTAGGGCAAAAATGTTGGCTGACCTTGCAGCCTTCCTTTTCTCCAATTTTTGATCTGCAAACTTAGGTTGTTAACCTTCCAGAAGAGAAACTTCTTATTACCCTGCAACAAATGCAGTTTGGTTTACCCTCACTACTGTCTAAATATCAGACATTATAGGCATGACATGGAACAGGTATTTTGTATCAAGTATTGAGATATTAAACTTTAAGTCCTTACAGAACATGAAGAAAAAACAATTAAAAAATAGGAATGAACACTTACATATATTTACACAGAAATTTAGAAATCTATCCATATACAACATTGTAGCAGGACTGTCCTGTGACATTTTCTTCCATGTCTTATTTTTCATTTATTACCATTTATTAAAAAAAGACCCTTTTATTTGAAAGATAGTACGTATTTAGAAGATCAGAATGACAGGTATTCCAAGCATAACCCTTCTATTACACATTGCTATCTTCAGTGCAGTTGCTTGGTTCACAAGTATCAGCATATATAGTTAGTCGGGGTGAGAATCCTACCACTTAACTGCTAGTTTCAAAAATCTGCTGATGTTTCTCAGGATCATTGCCTTACCCATCTTGTGCATATAAATGAATGGTTTTGCCCCTGTCATGTTTCCCAGCTTTTCTCCTTGCCCTTTCCTCATTGTTCGATCTTCAAGTTCTCACTTTCCTTTTAATTGTGTTATGCCTTTCTATTTGTAATTCTTCTTTGCAGTACTTATACTAGGGAGACTATATGATATTTACACATGTGGGTCTGATTTATTTTGCTTATAAGTATATCTTCAAGTGGCATCCACTTAAATATGAAGGCTTCAAGTTTATCATTATTTTTAGTTGAGTAATACTCCATTGTATAAAAATATCACATCTTTTTCAACCACTCCTCAGGTGATGGGCATCTTGGTTGTTTCCAAGATTTTGCTATCAATAATTGTGCAAAATTGTGTGTACTTATAAACATAAGTACACATATGTCACTATGATATGATGTTTTCAATTCCTCTGGGAAAATTCCCAGCAGGGGGATAGCCGGCTTGAATGGGATTTCCAGTCCTAGTTTCTTTTTTTTTTTATTTTTGTTTTATTGAAGTAAAAATATTGAGACAGTTTTAAGATACCTTGACAAGATGGGTTTGATAAATTAATACACTGCAAACTGTTTTCATAATGTTTTGGCATCATAGAAGGTGCATACATGATATACTTACAGACATTATAGCAGATGTCTTGTATCAGTAAATTAAGAGTGTAGCTGTTTACGTATCTTATTTTTTATACCTGAATTATATCAAAGATTCAGTAATTAATACTTTCTACCTTGTTATTTTCCTAGTGGTTGTCTATAGTAGTAGAAGCTGACAAAATATCCTGTCCAACCACCATTAATGCAAATCTTGCCTCTCATAGAATTATGTAGAAGCACGGCGTTATCTGTCCCAACTGTACTGTCCATACACACACATCATGATTCTTCCTTTCTATACCCCTTCCTATGTCTACACCTGTCAAAGATGGGCACTCCATTGTCATTCAACGAACTTAGGTGCCTGAACTCAACAACACAATCCAACACAGTCCAGCATTCCACAACAATAGTGAGTTACCTGAAGAAGTTGTCCACCATAGCCATTTACAGCTCAACTTAATATTATGGCCCCGCGGTGTATACTTCATTTTTATACTTTTCTGCTGGATGGTTAAGACCTAGATAGAGCAAGACTTATATACCAACACATGTACTTTATGTTTCTTATGAGGTCAGTAAAGTCCCCTCAGGGTTTGTCTTGTAGTCCTGTACCGTATTCTGTAGATCCTTTGTCTGTGTCATCCATGTGCATGAGTCACGGCCAATGCTTGACCAGTTTGCTCTCTGTGAGAGCCTGGGAGAAAGTTTTCTCTCCATGTGACTCTCCCCAGGCACACTATAGAACTTCAATCTCTTTCCTCTGTGGCTCCATAATCTCCTTGTTCAGAAAATTTGGAGCTCAACTGAGTTTCATGATGTTGTAGTACAGGTTCTCCTATGTCCTGAGTC
>PVKA01048135.1:0-13947 GCA_004027165.1 Ctenomys sociabilis
GGCCCTAAATTCAATCCCCGGTACCACCAAAAAAAAAAAAAAAGAGGTATTATATATCTCAAAAAAACATACTTTAGGAAAGAATATACACATTATTTGAACTTTTAATTCCAATTTTATTTATTTACTAATTCTGTTTTGTGTCTGTCTTCTCAGTAATCACTGTAACTTTTCTCTAATTTTCCATTTAACTCTATATGGTATTGCTTTTGAAAATAGGACAAATCCCCAAATCTTTAGTCAGCGAGAGTGGTAGGCTAGCCCCTCATTAACTACTAGCAGTGTATGCAGCATTACAGTTAAATGCTCTTTTCAAGAGAAGACAGAAAATTTATAAGACTTGAACATCTGAAATTATGCTAGAACAACTTCGGGCTGTATAGTGAAACACTGGGGAGGTGCAAAGAGTTGGTAATGCATCCGTGTTAGTCCTCCCTCTCTCCCACACACATAAATTAATAGGCACTTAATGCATATTCTTGACAGCATTCCAAGCTGTTTTTAGTGAACAGTACATGATACTAATTCTGAAGCCTCAGTATACTTAGGAATGTATTATGTATACTTCAGATAACAAATGGAAAGTGATATGAGCAGAGGTCACACTTCATCCATAGATGAAGATGTATTTTCTGCATCTGAATCTCACTCTCAGGCTGGGGAGATGGCTCAGTAGAATAAGCACTTGTCTCACAAGCTCAAGGGCCTGAGTTCAATCCCTGCTTCTTTAAAAAAGAAATTATGACTCTCACTCTTGATACCTATGTTGCTGGGGGAAGGGTTGTATGTTTTGATATGGTCAGAAAACACCACGGGGACAAAGTAAAAACTCACTCCTGCACCCTTAACTTGTTACTCATGAAAAGCATGGTTTGTGCCTTATTCTGAGATAGGGACTTAAAAGTGGCTTTTGCTAAAAACTACAATCTTCACTCAGTCCTACAAATGCCCAAAAGGTAACTAAAAGCACAACAAAGCTTTTCATTTTGTAAAACTCTGGGTCAAGTTCTTTTCAGCTGTACATATAAACATATTAGTCATAGAGGGAGTCTCTATGACTCAGGACAAAGTTTATGGGTTGTAAGTTCACCTACTCTGTTTTGTCTCCCTTGGAGATGGAGGACACCAAGGTAAGAGTAACTAAAGAGATTTCTAAGACTCATGGGGACAATTAATGAACATCCAGTTTCAGAACCTCCCCTTGGAGAAATGATTTGAAGTCACGGCCATCGTCCTGACCCAATAATCATCTGGGTCCCATGAAAAGCAAAGCTTTGTATGACTGAAGCCACCATAAAGACAATCACTTCATGGGAACCAAACCAATCCCAAAGTCTTGAGGACTCATCCCGGACTGGGAAGTTGGGGCTGAGCCCAGCTAATCCTTGAAAGCAGGCCTCCTGCTTTTGCGGGTGGGCCAGACTGATCCTCCTCCTCAGAGTATGCCCCCTTCAGCTCCTACCCAGGCTGGAATCCTTTCTGGTCTTTTCTTACTTTTGAATGAAAGCCTTCATCTAGAAATTCGTGCCATCTAAGGGCGAAAGTCAGCTTTCCACTGAGTATTACTTTTGTTGATCACGTACGATGAAAGAACTATGGTGCATCTGCTAATGTATCTTTCATAATAAAGGTAAGTTGTTAGAAAAGACTGGCGATGTGAGGCGTAAAAGTAAAGCTGACCTGTAAAAGGCTCATGTCAACAACTTCTGACAATTGCCAGTTGTGCTGATAACCCACTACTATTGTGGACTATTGGGCTATATGGGGTTATTTTGCTGAATTCAAGCACCTACAAGTTTTGGTCTGGCATCAAGTATGAAAAAGTCCTTTAAAGACCTCTCCAAATAAACCTTTTCTAACTGCAATGGAACACCCATCTTTGACAAAACAAAACAAAAAAGGACCATTTTTTGTCTCTATGTGTGTGTGTGTGTGTGTGTGTGTGTGTGTGTGTGTGTCTTTGTGAGAGAGAGACAGACAGAATATATCTATATACAAGATAGAACAGATATACATTTATTTTCTCTTAATTCATTAAGAGGAAAGGTTTTTAATAATATTGTTTAGACAAGATATTATGTCTCCATCTTGTCCTCTGAATAACTATTAGGAAGACAACAATATGCAATGTATTAATTATTGTAACTGTCTTACTAACCTGTCTTGAAATTGTTTCATTGTTATTTTATCTTTTCTCTCATTAAAATGGAAAAAAACTAGATAATATAGCAACCATTGTTAATCAGCTCTCCGTTTTGAAAATCTGGAACATGTGTGTTATTGTATGTTACCTTGTTCCTGTCATTTTTTCTGTTTGCTTTTGCTTCTGTTTTCTCAGTACTAATATAAATGCTCAAATTATAATAAAATAAAATAAAAAACTGTGATGAAAATTCTAACTGTACCACTGTTCTTTTCCTAGGAAGCTCATAGAGACACATCTGAAAGCCATCCCCAGTCATGCATTTTCAAGTCTGCCCAATATTTCCAGAATGTAAGTCATTTTTTAATATAAGGAGAAGTTTGCAGCTGTACCTGTGCTACTTTCTCAAATGTGTTCTGTCAAAAAAAATATTATGCTTCTTGCAAATGTCAGTGACATTTATATTTTAATGTATTTGAAAATTTTATGTACCTGGCTTTTGTCTAATTTTGCTTCATTTAGACTTATTAATTCATATATTTTTTTAAACAAAACCTAAAGCAAATTTAAATTGGTTTGGTCCTGAGAAGTTCATCATTCTTGGCTTTAATATGTCTTGTAATATGGCAGATGTTTAGCTGAGACTTTCTCCCCTAAACAGATGCGTATGTTACTCTCTAGTCCACCTAGCCCAGTTGCTAGTTGACCAGCTTCACAGTGCTAATATAAATGCTCACCTTTGGTCAAAAGTGTAACCAGTTAGCCAGGTATAGTGGTGCATGCCTGTAATTCCAGCACTCAGGAGGCTGAAGCAGGAAGATCATTGAGTGTTTGAGACCAACCTGGACTTCAGAATGAGCTCGGGGCCAATCTGAACTGCATAGCAAGTCCCTGGCTCAAAAAAAAAAAAAAAAAGAAAAAGTAACCAGTGTTATCAGACTTTTATCCATTAACAAAAAAAAAAAAAGAAAAAAAAAAGAATTAAAAATAATTTTAAACCTTGAAAACTGAATTGCTACATATCCAGAAGTAGGAGAAAAAGAATTTCTATGTTAAGCTGACAAGTAGTGTGTCTATGAAATGAATTAGATCTTTATCTCATTTCATTAATTCTGGCCCACAATCCTGGTAATTCACACAATCCAAACAAACCTGGCCAAGTTTGTTCATTTCACGACCATTTACTGTTTGTTTTGCCACTTTAGTAGTTGTCATCTGGGATGGTTATGACTCTTGACCCTTTTGGTTGACAAAACTGGAGAAGGCACGGTCAGGGCACCAGTGGGTAGATGAGAAGGCTGCTGCTGAGCAGGCCGCACCAACAGGAGAGCCCTTAGCAGAGAACCCGGTGCCAAAGGCCAGTAGCGCTGTGGAGACCATTCTCACTGGAATTCTCTTCAGTCTTGGAAGTTGCTGTCCAGCGCTTCTTTTCTCAAACTCTTGCTTTTTGGGTTTCTCTGACATTTTTCTCACATCACCCTCATCATCTCACCTGAATCTTCCTCAGTCTCCTGTCCCGACTTCTCTTTTTAAAATTCTTTCCCATTCCTTAAATATCAGCTCTTTCTCCGTGTATTTCATCCTGTGTCCTCTGTATTACATTCTCCTCATATCAATGCCTCCATGCCCTAGTCCTCACGATTACTTAGGGCAATTCTTAAGTAAGTATCTCTGGTCCTGATTCACTCTTACAGTTCAAGCCTTTAGGTGAAGCTTTGCAAAATCAATGTTTGATGTCCCATAAGTACTTGTGGTTGAGTTTATCCCAAATAAATGCATCATCTTTGCCCAGCCCACTCTTTCTCTACTCCTCCTTTTAATAGTACCAGCATCTTGAAACCTAAAAACCTCAAATTCCTTTTAGCTCTTCCTTTTCTCTTTTGTCTCTTAAAGAACCTTCCACTTGTCTCCAAATGGATGTCCCAACAGCTTAGCTATTCCTTCACTCAACAAGCATTTCTTCGGGAAAAAATTATTGAGCCCTACCACTTTGTAAGATGCTCCCAATATAGCAAGAGATGATACAGAGCTTGCATGTACTCCTGCATGAACGCCATGATGGGGTTAGTTACTGAGTATAGCAGGTATTTCTAAGAGAGGCTGAATCTGTATAGGAGCAGGAAAAGGCTACAGAAGGCTTTTGAAAAGAAATGATGCTGAACCTGTGATCTGCCTAGAAAATAGTATGAGAAACATAGTCTCAAACAGGAGGGGAAAAAATCTGGAGTTCTGAGATATTGGACTAAATTTGTTGGGACTGGAGCTTAGGCCAAGAAGGAGGTGTAAAGGAAGGAGAAAAGGATGAAGAAAGAAATTATAAACAGAAAGTCAGGTGTGGGAAGCACAGACCTATTATCCCAGCTACTACATGGGCCAAGTCAGGAGAGCTAGAGACTGAAGGTCAGTCCGGGCAACTTACCCAGACCTTATCTAAGAACAAAAGTCTAGGGATTCAGCTCAGCACAGGAGCACTAAGTCTGGCCTGCAGAGGCTCTAGCTACAATGCCCAGTACCATAAAAGCAAACAATCAATCAAATAGCTGATAGGTGGACAGAAGTAGTTTTATGGACCACATGAAGAAAGAGTTTAAAATCTTCCCAAAGGACCATGCCACTAATGACAGTGCTTTCATTTCAGAAGTATGCCCTAGTTATGCCATGGAGGGAGCTCTCAGTAAAGAGACAAGGCTACAGACAGGAAGCCAGGACAGAGGTTGATGTGGCACCCAAGGGAGACACCAAATTGAATTCCACTCAGTGGCTGAGTGGAATAAAGAAAAGTGACAGAGATTAAATAAACAACTAAGAGAATTTACAGACCTAAAATTAATTGATTTGGACTTAAAGACAGAGAGAATTCAATCCAAATTTCTGATTATGACATCTGTATCTTTAATGAGCACATTCAATGAGATACAGGAGTTTTCATGTTTTTGCTATGAAGAAGCATGAGGAAACTGAAGAATTCAGTTCAGAGTGCATGACCCTTGAGGTACAGATATAGTCAGTGCTATTTAAATTATGACATAAACATAATTTTTATTTATTTAATAAAATCTATAACCTCAAAGGCATAGCCTCTACTATGTGCCAATCGCTATTCAAAGAGATGTGGATTGCTTGGGTAACAAATGGTTAGAAATCCATATTTTGGGCTGGGGAGATGGCTCAGTAAAATAAGTGCTTGCCTGGTAAGTGTAAGGGCATGAGTTTAGTCCCCAATTCAAAAAAACAAGAAAAATAAAAAGAAATCCAAGTTCCCACAAAGGTTATGTTCAGGAAGAAGGCAGATCATGAATCAGAAACATAATAAACAAGTAAATGTTATGCCAATTTAGGAAAAGATACTGTATATTAGAAAAAGAAAAGAAAGTAAGGGACATTGAAAACTTATGTATGTGAAGAGGAGATATCGGAGAAAAAAAAGGGATTTGTGAGTCATGAACAGGTGGATGTAACTGGAGTCAGCGAAAGGTACTAGCACAGAGAGAGCCAAAGAGTGAAAAGAGACCAATGCTAACAACGTATAGTCCTTAAGTAGGAAGGGTTGGTGCACTCCAAGCAGAGGACTGACTTTATAGGAAGATGGTCACTTTTTTTCCATAGTAAGAAAGTTACAGTAAAACATAGGGCAGGTACAAGTAAATTAATATGCTATCACGGGCTGGGGAGTTAGCTCAGTGGTCTAAATGCCTGCCTGGCAGCTCAAGGACCTGGGTTCAGTCCCCGGTACTGTATGCCACACTGGCCTGTACCCAGCTGGCCATGGACATCAAGTGTGGTGGGGGTGTGCCTGTAATCCAAGCACTGGGGAGGCTGAGACAGAGGAACACTATGAGCCTAAGCTGCATAGCAAGACCCTGTACCAAATAAATAAATATTTTTTTTTTAAGAAAAATATGCTATTGGTGGTGTGGTAAGTTTGAAGCTATGGAAGAAAGCTCAGAATTTATGAGTAAGGTTTGAAAACAAAAATGTGGGCAGTAAGAGAAGGGTTGGCTGAAACACACAGGACACCCAGGAAGACTTGAAGGTCCATGGAGGCTTCTAGGGAAACAGTGCTGCATTCTCTGGGGGTCTTTTCTGTACCTTTTGGGAGTACTTAACACCTCTGTGCTAATCCCATTTGCTTGTCTGTATCCCCCATGAACAGGAATTCCTTAAAGCTAAGGCAAAGCTTGTTTCGCCAGTTTCCAGCCAGACATCTGACATAAAATAAGTTGTCAATAGAGTGAATGAAAACAAATACACATGCATACGAAGAAAGGTAGAGCTCAGGGCAAGAGCAGAGATCATCAGGATGGTTCTAGGTGTACCTGATGCAATGCAAATCCACACCCCCCCCATGAATTCTAGCATAAATATTAATAGCATAAAATATTCTATTTTGGATAATAAGCGATAAGTGATTTGAAGGTTAGATAGGATCTAATTTTTTCCAGTTATAAAAATAGGACAAAGTAAGCAGCGTGTCGTCACTTTATTCCACTGAATAAAATGGTCCCTGCTTACATGTCCCCACACCTATGCTGTAACAGCACTGAAAGGAGGTGCCCTTAATTTGGAGAAACAAGATTTGGTCCCACAGTGTAGACTGATCAGCTATCTCTCTAGATCCTTGAGAAAGGCTCACACTTCTTAACTAAGAGCTTCAGGAGGACACGTGGAGCAAGGGCTATGGTGCAAGCCTAACTGGCTGGCTTCAAAGTGACTCTGGGCTTGCGGGTGGCTCTCCTGCACCATGATCAAACCCCTGCAGCCCTTCAACAATAAATTAGCCATTTTAAATGTGTTCAGTTGTTCCTTCTATGGGACACAGATAACATTTGGAATAAAACAATTCATATAATATTGATGTACACATAGTAAACAGTTGGGAGACCTGATAAATCTTAAGATAATTACTTAAAGAATAGGTACTGCAGAGAAAAGCACAGGGACAGGGGAGATAGCTCAGCAGTTATAAATGCCTGCCTGGCAAGTCCAAGGTCCTTAGTTTGATCTGTGGTACAAAAAAAAAAAAAAATTACCGAAGAAAAGTGAAGGACCATTACAATACTCACAATAAACATGATTTTTAAGACTCAATATGGAACAATTAGTGTTCCTCTTACATAGTGCTGCTGAAAATATTTTACTAGTAAATTCAATTCAAAGTGGTTCTCAACCTTTCCTTCACCTAGGAAGCTTTTGAAATGTGTTTGATTGGATTTAGTTATCGTGGAACAGATCTTTAATGTCTATATTTGAAAGGCGCCGTAGGCAGCTCGATTAGGTCCAGGCTTGAGAATCTCAGCTATAAGTGGAGCTGAACTTTATCTACTACTCCTTAACTTTCTCAAATGTCACTGAAATGGCTCTCTGTATAAAATGGTCATTGAATCTGCATTAGTCATTCTCGTTACAAGATGGAATTTAAGTAAACTATTTAAAACTTTTTTATTTTTCTATTCCTGAACAGCTCTTTGTAGAAATTTCCCTCTACTCTTCTTTTGGCATTTAAAGCTTTGATTTGAGTTATCTTTTTCTTATTAAATCCAGGATGATTCTTCTCTTTTCTACCATTCAAAATCAAAAGAGTTCATGAGAGAATATGTGGTCATATTCTGCAAAAGGTTCTTCTGGAGAATTATGATTTTCTCTTCATTCTTTTTTAAATGTTATGTCTAATTCTATGTGATTAGGTGCTCTTTTAAATGTTTTTAGATTATTTTAATCTCATTTACCAATGCTTTTGTTTTTGCTATTTTGAGTAAAGCATCTGTTCATTCATTTGTTGATTCATTCACTTCATTTATGAAGCATCTAGCGCATACCAAGAACTATGAAAAACACTCCACTGGTCAAAAGCACACTCAACCCTAGAGTCCTCAGGATTTAATCTAATGAGATAATACACATCACCTATCCAAACTGCTGGAAGGGTGCACTGTGGTCATTACTGAAAGGAGAAGCTTGTGACACTATGACAATATACCATGGAATCTTAAACTTATCAGAAAGCTGGGAAAAAGCTTCTAATGGAAATAACTATGGAGGCTTTCAGATGAATAAGACGTAAAGTATTGGGAAAGTTGATGCATCATGGGCTCTATATTAAAAGTAGCAATTAATTTCCATATAATTAGAGAGAACGTATACAGCCTCTGCAGGTTCCATGATTGGGGAAGCCCTTGACAAAGAAGTTACATCAAAAATAACACTTGGAGGGCCAGGGAGATGGCTCAGTAGAATAAGCACAAGGGCCTGAATTCAATCCCTGGTTCTGCCCCCCAAAAAAAGTAACACTTGGAGTTTGAAGCCTTACTAACTTTCTGCTTTGTCTCTGTTTTTGTGATGTTCAGCTACTTGTCTATCGACGCAACTCTGCAGCGACTGGAGTCACATTCATTCTACAATTTGAGTAAGATGACTCACATGTAAGTACCAGAAAAAATACACACTAGACCCAAGTCACATTCAATCTGGGCTGGTAATCTAGACTACAGATGGCAATGAGGACTTGTTTCTAGATCACATGGCAAAACTTCTGCTTATAAGTAAATTCTCAATTTGTCTCTCTAGGTTGATATTAACTGATCCTAAGTATTTTTCAGTTTTACTGTTGGAAGTTAAAGAGAACCTGGCCTTGAACTGTTACTCTTTTACCTCTATATGAGCAGATGTTATTGGTATGCATATCAATTAGTGAATATATACTGAATACCTACATGATCTAGAACCTGCAAGAGATTCTATAAAACTGGTATTTTTCCTTGATTAGGAAAAAGAAAAATTGTTCAGTGATACTAGAAGAAAAGATGCTAACAATAGCTATGGAGTTGGTCAGAGTTGGACTTAAAAATAGGCTTCTCACTAATCTTGAAAAAAGTATTGTAATTTCTCACTTATACAATAAACATAATAAAAGCTCCAACTTAACTTGGTTATTATAAATATGAAGTGATATAATGCATGTAAGCATTTAGCACAATGCCTAACACGTCAAGTAATAAATACACTTCAGAAATATTATTTCTGCTATTTCTCTGGTACTCTGCAATCTATGAGAAATTTTATATCAGCTCTCACATTGCATTATTTTACAAGTCTTGAATTATGAAATATTAACTATTGTCTCTTGGGGGGTTACTAGGAATCAAACTCAGGACCTTGTGCTTACCAGGTAGGCATTGTGCCTACATATATAGAAAGTTTTTCACTTTATAAAGAATATACAGAATGACAGCAAAGAATATAAAATGTCTAAGGGGTCATCCCAAAATAGCTAAATGAGTTTGAAATTTCCTTTTGTACACTTTGTGTGCTGCTCAGGCCAGTGTGAAGAGCAGCTGCAGACAGAGGAGAGCTCTGACGTCCAGATAAAGCATGTCCATGAGCTTTCTGGCGCCCAAAACGCTGCATTTTTGTGGTTCTATATCTAAATTTTTCTTAATCTTTCAAAGCTAACTTAAAACTAGAAGATAAATACAGTTTTCAGATTTTGTGGGTGAAGATCATTAAGCTAGGAGATCGATTTCCTAGGTGATAAATCGGAGCTCTCCAGAAGCGCACCTAGACATCAGAAAAGCCAAGGCGAAGACCCTGCACACCACGTGCACGACTGGGAATCCTGGGATTCAGGGCTGACATTAAGCTCTTCCCGGTAAGAGACAGCGCTTCACAGCGGGTGCGGATTCTGCCTGCTGTCCATGAGCTGCCCGCACGGCACTCCTGCTGCAGACCCCTTTGCGATGACCGAGAAGTACATATTTAACTCCAGAAAATACAAAAGTGGAGTATGAATTTGAAGACACACAGTAAAACAGGAGTCGAGTGGAACTTGCCTGCAGCCATCTTCTCATTTTTTTCTTAAAGGCTACACAAAATCTGCACATGAATAAGTCATTAATTATCATAATAAAAAATATTCCCCTCCAAACAGGCCAGGGGTCCAGTCAGATTCCACTGTGAGTGTATGTCGTGTCACATTCCACTCCACAGGAGTGCTTTCTCATGACTCTGCAGGGTTGGGATCAGCTTTTTCTGGACATACCAGCTTCTCACAAACTGCCTCCTTTATTGGTAAATACTGCGCTATTTCATTAGGTTCAGCGAAGAGGGCAGGTGGAACGTGCCTTACACCCGCCATGCTGCTCCCTCATGAAGTGTTTTCTCGTAACATATAGTTCTCGTCAGCCTCATGGTGAGCTCTTGTGTCCTTCGTTCTGAGAAGCACCCCACCCATTGTCAAGAAAAGCTGCAAGCGCAGACGCTCGGGCTCGAAACTCCATCACCATGAAGTTCATCCTCAAAGAGAACCTGGAACAATTTAATCTGTTCTCTGGCTTTCAATTTTTCTGTATTGATGTACCTGTTTGAGGCACAACCTTTAATTTAAGAGTCTCCAAGCCAGGTTCCTTTATTACCCTCCGTAGAGGCCCAATCCTGTGGTTTAACAACCCCCATAGAGTGCCCACCTTCCCTCCTGCTTTCCTGCCACTCTTCAGCGCAAGCTACCTTCAGCGTTCCGTGGCAGTTCTTTGCACCCTTTAATGCATCTGAAGCACTGAACTCAATCCCGAAGCCAGAAGCATGCTGGATTCTTACAACGTCGTCTCCAAACACCATTCCCGAGAGAGACGGCATGTGCAATTCATCCGCTAGCTTCTCGGCGTCTGCTTACTTCATGATGTGCGTCTTGGCCGCCGTCAGCTTCCAGGGTCTGAAGGAGAAGTTCCGGTGGCTGTTCAGGAAGCCATGGGTCATCGTGGTCGAGGTGCGCGCAATGTGTGTGCCCGCTGTGCGTCCAAGCTGCAGCAGCGGTGGCGGTGGCAGGGAGCGCGGGTACCTGCACCCTGCTGCAGCCCCCTGATTGATTTTTGTGGTACTGAGGATTAAATACAAGATCTTTTCACTGAGCCCCACCCCACCCCATCTTTATTTTATTTTTTTTATTTTTAGGGTTCTACTAATTTTCTGAGTTAGCCAGGTGTGCTCAAAGTGTGAGCTTCCCAGAGTGCTGGGATTACAGATGTGTACCAGCACATCTGGCTGAGAATCACTTTCTTAGCTTTCTACTTAGCTTGTTTCCTTTCCTTGGCCATTGGGAATATTGTGCAATAAACGTGGCAGTCAAATACTGGCTTCTTCAGATATGTGCCCTGCACTGGGATTACTGGATAATACAGTAGTTTTATTTTAGCTTCCCGGAGAGCGTCCATACTGTTTCCACAGGGCTAGAGTTTCCATCTGACCCACAGTGTCAAAGTGCTTGCTCTTCTCCGCATCTTTGCCAACAGTTAGGACTTAAAAAAAAAAAAAAACATAGCCATTGTAGCTGAAGAAAGGTGACAGATCATTATGTTTTTATCTTTTCGTGTCCTTGTTGGCTATTTGACATGTCTTCTTTTGGGGAAATGCCCACCCATTTAGATCTATTGCCCATTTGTTGAGTTGGATTATATGCTTTTTTTTTTGCTATTGAGTTGTTTGAATTTCTCATATACTCTGGATATTAATCCCTTATCAGATGTATATCTTGGAAATATTTTCTCCTATTCTGTAGGCTGTCTCTTCACTCTGTTCATTGTTTCCTTTGCTGCGAAGAAGCTTTCTATTTTGATGTGATCCCATTGGTCTGTTCTGCCCCCGCCCCCACCACCACCACTATTTTCTGTGCTTTGGGGATCTTATCTGAAATGCTTGCCATTCTAATGTCCTCAAGCACTTTTCCTGCGGGGCATTTTTTTTTTTTTTTTTTTTTTTTTTGCATTTCAGAGTTTCAAGTTTTACATTTAATTGTATGATCCAGTTTGAGGTGTTTTTTTTAATATATGATGAGAAATAAGAATATAGTTTTGTTCTCCCATTGTCAATATACAACTTTACCATCATCGTTTATTGAAGAGACTACCCTTTTTTCAATGTGTGTTCCTACATCTGTGTTGAAGGTTGATTTTGCAGTAGCTGTGTGCATTTAGTGTACTTCCGGGCTCTCTATCCTACTCCATCTACCTGTGCCTCTGACTTTAAGCTGCTACCATTTTGTTTTGATTACTGTAGCTTGGTGGTGTACTTTGAAATGAAATAGCAAATGCCTCCTACTTCATACACCCAATTTTACCCTAAAAATAAGACTATTTAAACAGCTAGGAAAACTTATTTTCCTCTAAATCATGGAATGATGAGAGATCTCATTTGTTCTTTATGTGTGAAGGTTTTAGAATATATAGATTCAAGAAACAGAGCTTTATATTTTCTGCAAACTGTAATATTAAAGCACAGCAAGTAGTAAAATTAAATATCTGTCTGTGAATATCAGGAAAGCACAACATTTTAAAACAAAATCAACAAGTGAGAAGCAGTAAGTGGATGAGAGCCTTCTGCGGATGTCAGTCCTGGGAATGCTGCAATATTCTCCGTCAAAGTACATAAAGCTATGAGGCAGTTGCTGACTCAGACATGAATGAGCTGACGTGAGCTTATGTGACTGATAATAGCAAACAGGGCACCTATCCTTCCTACAACAAGTGTCTTAATAAATTTAAAGAACTCTCCAATTCTTAAATATCAGAAATCATGTTTAAGGGGCCAGCCAGACAGCTCAGTGAACTAAAGCACCTGCTCAGGCAGAGCACAGTGGCCAGGGTTTGATTCCCGATATGCCATGCTGGCGCCACCCCTGGGGTGCACTGAGACTGCAGTTGAGACTGGGTGTGGTGGGTGCATGCCCGCAATCCCAGCACTTGGGAGGCTTGAAAACGGGAGTCTGATCTGTGTAGCGAGACCCTGTAGACTCTGTACTAAATACATTAAATTTAAAAAGAAAAAAAATCATGTTTAACAATTTTTTTAAAAACATCACAATCTAAAAATGCCCAAATTTCTTTTATGCCCGCATAAAACATGCAGCAGCTCAGCAGCATAAAGCTTGCTCCCTTATTCTGAGACTCGAGAGTGCGTGAGTGCACGCACTGCGCTTCCGTTGCATGTCTGTGGTTCACCTCTTCCTTTGGCTGCTTGCTGCCGCAGTTCCAAATGGGCCCATGTAAGCAAGACAATTCCCAGGACAGCAGCACTTCGGGTCAGCTGAACTGGCAGCTCCAGAGTGATGCCATTCCTTCCCCAAAAGCAACAGAGGCTGACAGGCATGTGAAATTTGGGCAGTGGGTAAAAAAGAAACTATGCACATGAAAACTATGCAAAATTTGGGGTACCAGTCCCGAAGTGTATGTGCCACCTCATTACACACCTTCTTGCAATAGTATGTCTCACTCATGTACAAGATAAACCTAAGTTGTTTACAATGTTTCCCAATTTTTTAATTTTTCTCTAAATTTAGATATTTAAAAAATTTTAGGGTCGGCCAAATAGCTAAGCAGATTAAAGCACCTGTAAGCAGCACAGGGGCCAGGGGTTCGGTCCCCAGGCCTGCTGTGCCAGCCCCACCCCCAGGATGTGCTGAGATGGCAACTGAAACTGGGTGTGGTGGCGTGTGCCTGTAATCCCAGATCTTGGGAGGCTGTAAACCGGAAGATCACTACAAATCTGATCTAGTAGTGAGACCCTAAACACCCTGTAGGCCCTTTCTTAAAATACAAAAAATTAATAAATGGGCTCCTTTGTGGTTCATACGTGAACCTTATATAACATTTTATACAAACATTTCAAAATTATTGGGTTAATTTATGAGTATATCTTCAAGTTGCATTCACTTATATATAAAGGCTTCAAGTTTATTTTTATTTATAGATGAGTAATACTCCATTGTATAAAAATACCACAGCTTTTTCAACCATTCCTCAGGTGACAGGCATATATAT
>PVKA01048136.1:0-13954 GCA_004027165.1 Ctenomys sociabilis
AAACAAGGAGGATCACTATGAGTCCAATCTTGTAATGAGACTCCATACCAAATAAATAAGTAAATAAATGAAAGATGGGCAGGACTCCCTAGTAGGAGGTCCTAAGAGTGGTCAGATCCACAGAGACAGAGGATGAATGGGGGGGGGAGCTGGGGACAAGTGCTGTTTAGTGGATGGGTACAGTTTCAGTTTTACTAGGCAAAAAGAATCCTGGAGTTTGGTGGCATGCCATTGGTGGTATTGTGTTGTACTTAGCACTCCTGAAGCTGTTAGTGGTAAATTATGGAGGAGGGATCAAAAGATATGGTGAGTGTTTATTTTTTTAATTTTTTTTTTTTTTATGGGTGGGGAAGTGGGGATTGAACTCAGGCCCTTGTGCTTGCCAAGCAAGCACTTATTCTACTGAGCTATCTCCCAAGCCCCAGTGTTTATTTTAGAAGTTACTATAATCAAAGACACATTGTCATTACTCCCTTTTAAAATTATCCCTCCCCCCATTTCAGATGTAACTTGTCCCATCTTCCTTTCCACTCTCTGAAGCAGCTCTGGAAGGCCCTTCCTGAATGTTGCTGGTTGCACTGTCGTGGATGTGTTGATGCACTAAACCAATTCAAAATGACTCTTGTGGTCATTTTGACTTGGGAGAAGAGGAGAAGTTGCCCAGTGCGAGGCCTAGGGAATAAGGTGGGCTAGGACACATGGTTGTGTTTTGTACTCCTGTATTCTGCTGGATGGCAGCTAGGAGCAGCACACGCCCTGGTTTTGATTATGGATCTTAAGAAGGCGAAAGGCCTTCCAGAGCTGCCTCAGTAAGGAACAAGCATATCCAAAGCAAGAGAGAGCGTTTTGAAGGGGCGTAATGGTATTGTGTCTTTTCTATAACAAAACATTTCTTTTAAACTTTCACCGTATATTTTGGTCATATTTTATATGCTACATACAGTTTACTGTGATTCATTTTTGAACAATTTTTTTTCTGTATTTAAGACAGGGTCTACAGGGTCTCGTTACATAGATCTGACTTAGTGACTCTCCTGTTCTCAGACTCCCAGCACTGAGATTACAGGTACATGCCACCACACCCAGTCTCAATTGCATCTCAGCCTGCCCCGCAGGCAGGGGCAGCATGGCACGTTGGGGAACAAACCCCAGCTGCTGCACTCTGCCTAGGCAGGCATTTTAGTCCACTGAGCTATCTGGCCAGCCATGAACAATTAAATTTTTAAATAAAAATATATTTCCTAAGGTATTTTCATGTTTAGAGCAAGATGTAATCACATGCCTATAATCTCAGCACTTGGGAGGCTACGGCAATAGGATCACCTTAAGTTCAAAGCCAGCCTGGACTGCATAAAGGAGTTCAAGTCCAGTCTGAACTGCACAGTGAGATCTTGCTGTCGGGGGGAAAATTAGATAGATAGATAGATTGATAGATAGATAGATATTTTTTTCTATGTTTAACTAGTACAGCCATAAGTATTGAAATAAGTATTGAGATTCCTGAGAAAACTAAATGTAGAAATTCCATTTGACCCAAGTATTCCTCTTCTAGGCATCTCCCTGAGAGATGTAAAGGCCATGTGACAGGGACCTGTGATGGCCGCGCTGGTAGCAGCACAACTCATCATAGCTGAGTCTTAGAAGTGGTCTGCGTGACCCTCAGGAGACGAGTGGATAAAGAAAATGTAGTTACGTGCAACGGGGTACCACTCTGTCATAAAGAAGGGTAAACTTAAGTCATTTGTAGGACAGTGGATGCACTTTGAGACCCTAGTGTTGAGTGAAATACATCTGACCCGCAAACTTAAATATCATATAGTTTCTTTTATATGTATTGAGAAGTCCAAAATATAAATAAAAAGTGAATGATAACAATAGAAAATAGGGAGGTGGATCTTTTGCACATGGGAATGGCATCAAGATGCGGAGGGAGTGCAAAAAGAAGTGGGATGTGTCCCAGCGGGGTTGCAGTTCTGCACCAGGCATGCGGTTGTCCTAATCTGCCAAATGCACTAATAAAAATTCAGAGAAAGGTGATTATGGGAAAAACTTCACACGTTTAAAACTAAGAACAAATAAGTCAAATTCTCCTAATAATCCCTTCATGAGTGATCTATTGGCTGTTTGTTCCCACATGAATTTTTCATTACCGTAAAGAGTCCTTTCTCTTCATTAACTAGGTCAGGAACAGTGATACCCATTTTCTCGTTTGGTTGTAACCCAGTCCTCCCAGCCAGCCCAACGGCACAGTCTTTTTTTTTTTTTTTTTTTTTTTGGTGGAACTGGGGATTGAACTTAGTCCCCTGTGCTTGACAGGGAAGCGCTTATTCCACTGAGCCATCTCCCTGGCCCCTCAACAGCACAGTCTTGCTGACAGTTGGAGTGGCACCACGTGATAGTGTCTTTGCACACTGCTTCACTGTATGCAGAGATGGTGTTCTGTAGTCACACCCCATCCTGAGGAAGAGGACAAGCAATCTGCTCATAGAAGACTTAGCAGGATATGGGTGGAGCCTGGGTTCTCCCTCTGCCCTCGCCCCACAGCCACCCCTGACCTTGCTGCAGAGCCCATGGGGACTGGACTGGCCACACAATGGGGGAGGAGGTCACCCCCCCAGCCTGGCTCCTCCCCTTCTTAGGGAACACGTGGTTCATAGAGCTGACTCCTCCCACCTGGCCTACGTATATTTGAGCTGCAGTTGCTGGGGACTCAGGTGGGAATTTAAAGCCAATATCTAAACTCCCACTAAATGTTGTCTTAGTTCTTTAACCAAATTCCACTTCATAGGTCTGTTATTTTTTGTGTTTCTCCAGCTTCCAATTGTGGAAAAGATAAGAACCATCGCCCAGGCTGTCTACGGAGCCAAGGATATTGAACTCTCTCCTGAGGCACAAACCAAAATAGATCGCTACACTCAACAGGTAAAAGTAATCCTTTTAAGAAAACAGTTCACGGGGCTGGGGAGATAGCTCAGTAAAATAAGTGTTTGCCTGGCAAGTGCAAAGGCTTGAGTTCAATCCCCAGTTTCGCCAAAAAAGGAAAAGAAAACAGTTCAGTGCCAGCCAAATAGCTCAGTGGATTAAAGCTCCTGCAAGAAGGGTTCAGTTCTCGTTCCTGCCATGCCAGCCCCACCCTCAGGGTGCGCTGAGACAGCAATCGAAACTGGACGGGTAGCACACACCTGTAATCCCAGCACTTGGGAGGCTGTAAACAGGCAGATCCTTACCGGGCTGATCTAGTAGTGAAACTCTGAACACCCTGTAGACCTTTCCCTAAAAGACAAAAAGAAAACAATTCACTGCAGTGCTCAATATACTGACCCTGTGAGGACTGGTGGTGTGTGTCTTACTAGCTGAACATTCCTTAATAATAGGATCAAAGTCATAGCTCAAGCAGCAGGTGAGCTGTGCGTGGGTAGGCATCACTGAGGTCCCAGCTCACTGGTGTGTCCAGCTCAAGTGGGTGTGGTCAGTAGCCCCTCCCACTCTGCCAGAAAGTTTGAAATGGTCTTTGGCGTGCAGCCGGGGAATCTGATGTAGATGATCTACGTTTGTTTTCCTGTGGTGCTGTTGGCGTTTGTCAGTTTTGCTTTTAGGGTTGTCTACAAGGGTGTTGAAGGTCTCACTACTATTGATACAGGGAGAAAAACTGATCTCACGTGGGTGACCTCCAAATGATAAGCTGAACCTCCAAATGACATAGGGAAAAAACGATCTCTGGACCTGACCTGTACGGAGTTTGTGTTCTCTAAAACCAAAGAATGAATTTTAGGGACAAACACAGGTCATGAGCAAAATAGATTTATTGAGGGAAAGAAAGCTCCTGTCCAAGAGAGAGGGGCAGGAGGGGGGCCCAAGAGGGTAGTTCCCCTGAAAGCTGTCTCCTCCAGGGACTTTTATAGAGGAAAACCATGTGGTGAGGCGGGTCTAAGGTGGGGAAGACATGGGAACTCGCTTAGGTGGACAAGAGGTGGGACAAAACCATGGTTAACCAATGAGATTACAAGCATCATTGCTCAGGTAAAATTGATTAAGTTCAGGAACAAATAGGGAAGCGAGTCATGTAGCAAGTGGGCATGAATATGGGACAGGGTCTCTTCCTGTTGGGGGTTGGGCTAGTGACTCATTGAGGCTCTTTCAAAGTGATTGATACCTATCTAGAATATCAATCTCTGATGCCCATCCCTAGGGAAGTATGTAGCTATGTTTCCTCCTTTGTCTTGATCTTGAGGTGTGGCCCATAGGGAGTGTCTGTCTCTTCCAAGTTGCAAAGTCACCTTGTCTGCCATCTTGTCTCCTTGAGGACCTGGCCTTGTCTGACTGCCTAGAATATTTCTATCTAACTCAGCTGCCTACAACACTATGATCCGCCTTTTTTTTTTTTTTTTTTTTTTTTTGTGGAACTGGGGATCAAACTCAGGCCTTAGCACTTGCCAGGGAAGCACCTATTCCACTGAGCCATCTCCCCGGCCCCTGTGGTTCTGAGGATTGAGCTCAGGGCCTTCATACTGAGCTATATCTTAGCCCATTTTTTTATTTTGAGATAGGGTCTCACTACATGGTTAAGTTGTCTGGACTGGACTCACATTTTCCGTTGTCCTGCCTCAGCCTCCCAGGTATGAGGATTACAGGCATGCGCTTCCATGGACATCTCAGATACAGATGATTTGCAGTGCCCTCTCTTCACTGTGGACCTTTTGCTGCCTTAAAAGCATTAGTGCACAGGTTCAGCAAATAGGTTTGTGGCGTATAAAGTGGGGTGTTTGCTGTCTTTTTTTTTTTTTTTTTTTTTTTTCGGAACCGGGGATTGAACGCTTGCCACAGAAGCATTTATTCCACGGAACCATCTCCCCAGCCCCTGCTGTCTCTTTTATGCAAGTGGTTCATTGGCTTTCTGGGGGTGGAGGCTCCATTATCTTCCACTTCCAGGTGTGACAAAGCCAGGTGGAGAAGCCACCATGAAGGTGATAAGTGACCCTGCAGCATGAGCTACCCTGATCAGAACCCCCCGGTGGCCCACAGAGCTGGGCATCGGGAAATGGAGTCAGAGCACTTCTAGAGCTTCCTTAATCCTATTTGTAAATCTTACTTGATACTTAAGTAAATAGTATCAGTGCTGACTCAGGAATTTTCCTGGGCTTGTTGGCAGTTTATGTTTCTTGTCAGTTTCCATGTGTGTCCATGGCTTATCTTCAAACTCCTAAATATTGCTGTGCGCACTGCATTGTTCTGAGATTCTCACGTGTCTGATGACTTTAGTAAAATAAGATGATTATCTCAAAGTTTGGGGTGTTCTGCTTCGTGAGTTTATAATAATGCTATATAGGACTGCTCTGAATTCCAATAGTACATCTTTGTGGTCTTTTGGTTTTTAGTCTTCAAATACCCTTTATGAGATAACATGGTTATGATATGCACCACTTAAGATATATCTGCTGGCAAACTTTTAAGGGACAAATCTTTCATCAGTTAATAGAAATTATTTCAATATTTGACCAGTTTCCAAAATTATAGGCACCATTTCTGAAGACCATTTGTAATTTTTCTGAGCAAAGTTCCTACTAAGAGTTGGACTTTCAAAAAGAACTTCAGAATGCAACTGGTGATACTTTAAAATGTTTCAAGTGGCTCTGGGTTGAATCCGAAGGACTCCCACGTAGGTTACCTCTGAAGATTGCATTCTTTTTATGTCTGTCCACCAGGGGAATCTTTCCTAAAACTTATGTGTGGAGTATGTGATGGCAATTAATTAGCGGAGTCTCCAAAGGAACACTCTGTGCCATTTAATCACAAGCAGGCTTCGAAGACACTATCCTTTTTGTGAGGCACTGCATGTGACTTCCTGCCCTTTCACCTTAAGAACTCTTGGGTCAAGCGTAGACTTTGGTCCTTAAAAATGAGAGGCTTAAAAAGTGACCTCATCTGAGTCACTATAATGTAATCACAGATCAAATAACCATGATTCATAAGCCAGCACAAAGGGCCCTTTGCTTCCTGCAGGACTCTGCAAATGAGTGGCCGTCCTGACTAAGAGCCTCATTACAGAGCCTTTCTCTAGATTACCTTTCTAGTCCCGGATATTAATAGCCCTGGAAAGTGGTTTCTACAGCTGCTGCCCCTGCTGTGCCTAAGAATAGCCCTGTCTTCCCCCACACAGAGCATAAAGCCGCCTCCTCTTAAATGAGACAATAGCCAAAATAAATAGTAGACCCCACAACCTGCTCAATGACAGCCCTGGCCCATGAGTTCTTACCCCATGTCTCTTGCTCACTGACCCAGGGGAAACTGCACCTCCTAGCTGACTTGTGCATGTGAGCCCTGCAGAGACTGGGAAATGCAGGGAAGTAAGTGCAGGAGAGCAGCCCTTCATCTTTGAAGTGCTCACATTTCCTTTCCCCTCTTCCAGGGCTTCGGAAATTTGCCCATCTGCATGGCCAAGACCCACCTCTCTCTGTCTCATCAACCTGAAAGGAAAGGTGTGCCTAAAGATTTCATCCTACCCATTAGCGACGTCCGGGCCAGCATAGGTGCTGGGTTCATCTACCCTTTGGTTGGAACGGTGAGTGAGCAAGAGGCTGCGAAGCCCACGTCCTACGATGTTGTGTTGTCTGGAATCCTGATAGACCACCAGGCTTTGCAAGTCATGTGTGAAGGAGTCATAGACGATATTTACTATTTTTCTAATTGCTCTTCTACCAAAAGCAAAAGAAAAGGCCGTGTCTACAAAAGTTCCTGGTGTGTCTTCCCAGAGATGTATTCAGGATTCATTGAGTTGTAGAACTGATTCCCCTCCTAGGATGGAGAAGAGAGTAGCACAAGAGGGTCTGGTCTGTGGCTTGGCTTGCCTGTGCTTCTCAGCCCATTTCTTTCATGATACAACCCTCAAAACTGTAACACTGCGCTCTGGTGACAGCAGTGTGGGTGGCTGCTCATCTACCAGCCCAGAATCTGGGGCTCAACAGTGCACCCCTGTTTACCTCCTTCCTTAGCGTAGCAGATGGGAAGCCCTGGCTGAAAAAGCTGATGAGCCATGTGACTTCCTGTGAGCCATGTGGTCAGACTGGGGCTGCCCTGCTTTTGGGTGATGGTTGTTATTTCAGCTTATTGAAAGTATAGGAAATAGGCAGACCTTTTTTTTTTTTTTTGTCTTTTTGAGACAGGGTCTCGCTATGCAATTCAGGCTGGCTTTAAGCTCACTTTGTAGCTCAGGCTGGTCTCGAACTCACAACAATCCTCCTGCCTCAGCCTCCCAAGTGCTGGGATTACAGGCATGCGCCACCACGCCCAGCTAGGCAGACCTTTTGGCTTCTTTGTCCTGGGAGTGCTTCTGGATTAGGTAGAGAGCCAAAACTTCTAACTTGTCATCATTGTCACTATTGTCACTACCAACCAGCTACCAAAGAGCAAATGTGCTACGTGTTTTTGTGACAGTGCATGTGATTCTATTAGGGAAACAAGCAATGTCTGGATAGAGATGCTTCCTTCAGTAGTTTACATTGCATCTAATACTGTGCCAAAGGCTTTCACACATGTTTTGTGTTCTTCCCAAACCTGGGGGCCAGGGAGTTCTGAGAGTAAGTGCGAGCAGCAGAGCTTTGACTGCACAGAGGCATCGAGCAGCCCTGCTGCCTTCTGGACCCTCAGCCAGGAGACCACAACCAGGTCTGCTCTAAGAGCAGCCTTGCAAAGAGGACTCAGTGTGTTCCTAAAGTGCTCACCCTCAGAAGTTGAGAAGCAGTGAGCTCAGCTCAAGGCACATGGTAGCCTTGCCTTACTGCTCCTGTGAGGCTGAGATGTGGGGTGGGGATAGTGGAAGGGACCCCACTGCTGAGGGCCTGAGCGCCATCATCCAGTGCACACTATGGAGCCACTAGAGGGTGAGGTTTCCTGAATAAGAAGGATGTGGTCTGATTTGTATTTTAGGAAAATAGGTTGGACTGCAGAGTGGAGACTGTAGGCAAAAGAACCAGACCAGGCAGATGGCTGGGCCCAGGGGTGATTAAGGTCCACAGCTGGAGAGTGTAAGTGATCTGAGACATGTTTTTAAAGGTAGCTTCCTTTAAAGCAAATGGAGGATGTTCTAGTGTGGTGGCTGGGTGTAGTATCGTCCATCATGTGACAAGCACAGGAGGAAGGCAGACCAGCAGGGATGAGAACGAACTGGTTGGGCAGAGTTTGAAGGGTTCACAGGATCGGTAAATATGCTTTGCCTCCATTAGAAATATACCCATGGTGTTCAAGAGAAAGGAACAGGAAGGCAACCTTGTAAGGTTGTTTGTTGGCAGTGCTGGGGGACCCTAGAGAGAAAACCCAGAGTCTCACGAGCGCTAGGCAAGTGCTCTGGCATGGAATATGCCCCAGCCCTGCCCTATGTGTTTTAAGAACATAGGGAAAGGCATTGTTAGGCGGAAGAGGAAACAAGCCAGCACAGGCGTGGCGAGAAGAGAGGAAAGGAAGGTATCCCCAAATGAGTAACAGCCTCAGTGGCATAAGAAGGAACCACCAAGACATGGCAGCTGACAGGACCCAGGGAGACACAGAAGCTGGGCGCCCAAGTTCCCCATGGGAGGAGGCCACAGCTCTGGGAGAAGGCTTCCTGTAGAACTGGCCCTGAATACCGTGGTCAAGAGTGCAGATCAGATCGGCAGTGCTAGAACAGTGCCAGGGCGTCAGAGCAGGGCAGAGATTGATGACAAGTGAACTTTCAGAGTGATGAGGATCCTCCATTATGTTTTGACTGTGATCATAGTTTGGTGGTTGTATACATTTAGCCAAACTCATAGAACCTTCTGTTGTGTGTAATTGGAGTTGACCTTAATTAAGAAAATGTGTGGGGCATAGTGGTGCACACCTGCAGTTCCATCTGTGTGGAGGCCTGAGGCAGGAGAATCCCTGCACCCAGGAGTCCAAGGCAGCCTGGGCAACACAGCACAACTCCTTTTCAGAACAACCGAGTCCTCAGAAGCACCTGCTTAGCCTGCATCGTGGTCTGGCCCGTAGAGCTGTGGACAGAGTCCAGCTCCTGCTGTAGTTCACCACGCTAATTCGTTCATTCACCGGTGGGCAGCCAGCACTGGGCTCTGTGCCCAGAGAGCCGCCATGTAAACACCTCCCTGCTGCTGGCAGCTCACAGCTGATCCAGGTGGGTAGCTGCGAAACCACAGAGCGGTCCAAGCCTCTGATAGCCATTAAATAAAAATCACAATATAATTTCAAATCTCACTGAGGAAATATGTGCCGGCACCACCATGACGTCCACTGTCAGTAAAAGAATTCCCCCAACCATGACTCGTGCCTGAACCCCAGCCTGCCGCTAGTTCTACCCTTGCTCTCTGACCTAGGAGTGATTTTCTAGGAAGTGGGCATGTGAGGTGGCCCTGGAGGCACCACCACAGCACAGCGCAGCCTGGCTTGGGCCTCTGTGTCATTGCTTGCCTTCCTAGCACACAGAGTTCCTCCCACAGCCACACGTAGGGATGCAGTGAGCGTCAGAGCGCTAGGGTGAAGCCTTCCCAGAACAGCGGGCTTCAGACAGAAGAAGGAAGTAGGGGCTGACAGAAAAGTTCCTGGAGGTCAGGAAGCCTTCACTTGGAGGCAGTGGCCTAGCCAGCTGCTTTCTATGACAGAGCCGGAAGCTGCTCGCAGAGCGGGTACATGCACCCCAGAGGCCGGGATCTCCTAATAAGGGTTGGTATTTACTTTGCCTTGACCCCATTCTGGGCCCTGCCACAGGCTGCTGAAATGCTTCCACCATGCATCACCCGTGCGAGGGACAAGGCAGCAATTTCCTGCGGAGAAGACTGAGGGGGAAGGGAGAGGGTACTGTGGAGGTTCTGGCTTCCGGAGGTGGGAAAATTCAAGCTGAATGATCACTGCTGTGCTTAGTCACTGGCTGGGTGCCCACTGAGACACAGCTATGTGCCCATTCCAGAGGGGAAGCTCAAGTAGGCTCTCCGTTCTTCTCTAGCATCTCACCCATTCATTCAGCAATTCAAAGGCCACAAACCTCATGTAGATGAACAAGATCTCCCTGTTCTCTCACAGGCCTTGTGACAGATTCTAGTAAAATAAAACCAGGTAAGAGCAGGGTGCTGTGGGCTCTGTAACAGAGACAGAAATCCCCTCTTGGCAGATCCTGGGAGGAGACAGCTCTTTTCCACCTGGCCCCCACACAGGTCCCAGGGCAAGCAAGGCCCTCCTGGAGTGATAAACACCTCAGCGGGCTGCCTTGGGCGATCCCATGGGGCGATGCTAGAGGGCTCAACTTTTGCCCCCTTGCAGCACTTTCATTGGGCATCTTCAGGTACAAGTCACATCTCGTCTAGCATGGAACTACCGCACTGTGTTCTGTTTGCTTGTTGCTAAGTTGGCATCAGCCAACATGAGCTAATCGTAGTAATCAACACGTTGCTAGATTGGCGGCTTTGCTAGTCCTTGACCGTGCCCAGGCTTTTGTATAGAAGCCTGCAGTACCTGTTTCCTCAGCACATGGACAGATGAGACTTTTCGTACTGTTTTTAATGTACACTATAGTATTTTTCTCGATTCTAAGTTTTCTTTCTTAAAATAATTTTTTTTTTCATTCCTATGAAGTACTCTTGCTTCTTTTGGATGACATTATCCTTACATATTCTCACTAGCCTCTTCCTGATAACTACAAAATACTGCAAGGTTCTCAAGCAGTGCTATACCATTTAGTACATTTTTTTGTAAAAAAAAAAAAAATTGTTGATCAAAGATAGATCTTTGTAATGGAGAGAAAAGAGCAAGGGTGTGTGTGTGTTTTAGATCTTCCAGTCCTTTGTTCTATAAATTATTACATTGTGGTATATTTCCAAAATTCCTACAAAACTGATGGCCAAAAACTAGTAGATGGTAAAGCTCCTCTGAAAAAGGCTCATGCCAAGAAAAAAAAAACAACAGTAGGTGGTCTTTGTCTTTGTGATGACATTATTTTGATATTGTCTTTAATATGCTATAATTTGCAAATTCTCTTAAGTCATTCGGCATATATTTCAGGGCATAAAAATAATGCTCTAGGGGCAGGCGGGCAGGGCGGCAGAGTTCCGAAGCTGGGCCTTGGAGAAGAGCAGCGGCGGAGGCGACACTGTGCAGTGGGAGCCACACCAAGAGGCCGTGGGGCGCAGGTGCCAGGAATGGGGAGAATAGAGGTTGATTCTTCTTTTTTTTTTTTTTTTTTTTTTGAGGCAGGGTCTCACTATGCAGCTCAGGCTGGCCTTAAGCTCACTTTGTAGCTCAGGCTGGTCTCGAACTCACAACAATCCTCCTGCCTCAGCCTCCCGAGTGCTGGGATTACAGGCCTGCGCCACCACGCCCGGCTTAGAGGTTGATTCTTCATCACACTGAAACCATTAGGAAAAATTCTTGTGGTTAACAGCACAGGCTTCAGAGTGTAACCTGTACTTGAGCCTAGAAATTATTTTAAATGGCAACTGATCCGTCTCAAGGCGAACTCATCCGTCCTAAGGCTCTCCCACTTATAGTAGGAGCTCAGCTGCCGCGTGGACAAGTTTGGTGAGAAGGTAGAAGATAGCACCATGCCCATTCAGGCAAACTTGCTGAAGGGGCAGAAGAAAAGCCAGAACCAGATCTAAGTTCAGAGGTATCTATCTCCACCGTAGAAGAACAAGAGAGTGAAACTCCACCTGCTACATTTAGTGAAGCAGAACAGCCCAAAGGAGAACCTGAGACTGAAGACAAGGAAAAAAATGTCTTCTAAAGAAACCAAAAAGGAGAAAGATCAGTCTAAGGAAAAGGAGAAAAAAGTGAAAAAAAAAAAAAAAAAAACAATACCTTCCTGGGCTACTCTTTCTGCCAGCCAGCCAGAGTCCAGAAACAAACACCAGTGGCCTCCTCACTGGTCCCAGGATGGATGCAGCTCTAACTGAGGCCATTAAGGCGTGCTTCCAGAGGAGTGGTACATCAGTGGATGCTATTCAAAAATAATGACCTATAAGGGAAGTGTGTGGAGTGACATTGCTGCAGGGTACATTACATGGCACATAAAAACCAGGAAGATGACAGCAAAGTTAGCACAGGGCAGTGGTTTGATGAAGATGCCTTCCCTTGTGTCTCAGCGTATATCACTTTTGTGACATGAAACAGAGTCTTGGAGAAAGGTTGAGGTACCAGGTCATGGGCAGCTTGTGGGGTCGGGCCAGGTGCCATCCCCGTTCCTGTCTTGGCTGCCCTGTGGCACTTGAACACCTAAAAGCTGGGACACCAAGAAAAGGGAAAAAGAGCTGGGGTGCTTCTACAGGAGCTGTGCCCCAGGTATGGTTTGTCTGGCTCTGCTGAGTATTTACTGATGCTGCAAAAGACAGGCAGGTTTGTTTGTTTGTTTGTTTGTTTGTTTGTTTGTTTTTCTTCTGTGTTCTTTAGTCCTGGGTCCCTTCTTTTCTTCTCAGGAGAAGAAAACAATACTTACACTGTGTTGTATTTTTTTAAACAGTTGATAAGGAGAGGTGTCCAACCAGGTTGGAATTCTTAGCGGATAACCTTATTCAAAGTTAGTTTTTGGTGCAACTGTGTCCTTTTGACCTTGCACTGAAGCCATCAAAGCTTGGAGGAGCTTAGAATCTAAACTTTCTAGTGACCAGACATAAATCTATGCTGGGATGCCCAAGTCCAGCAGTAGCTAAAATCTCAGGGTTGAATAGTTCCACAGTTTACACAGAAAGGATTAAGATGGCCTGGAGCATTTTGATGGTGGGCAGTGCTATACTGGGCATTTCTGGAGCACAGAGCTACTGGACCTGTACCAGTGCGGACTCTGCTTCTGTTTCTCACACAGAGGTTGAGAAGCGCACTGTGGCTGCAGTGGCCTTGAGACCCAGTGTCTCAGCTCCAAGGCCTGCTCGTGCTGTGGTTAGCCTGCGAGGCTCTTTCTCCAAATCTTCTGGAACCACTGCCCCTTGGCCCCATGCCCTCCCTAGGGCGGAGACCGATAGGCAGGTGCTGCATTCAGACACATGTTTCTTTTTCCCCATCAAGACTGGTTCAAGCTGTACCCGTCCTACCTTGAAGTCTATCCAAGGGTGAGGGCTGAAAGAGCAGCAGTATAATAGCCAGTTTGCCCAACTACCATGGCCTTCGTCTCTACTGGGGACGACCTGACCTGACCACATCTCTACCCAGATCCACCCAACGTCATCAACAGGAGACAGCAGTAGCACATGGGGGGAACGGGCAATGTCACCCTGGCTGGTGCTGGCTGCAGGAGGGTCACTAGACTAGCCAAGGAGCAGGGAGGTGAGACAGAAAGCAAGGTCCCACCCTGCAGGGCCAGGGCCATTTTGTCCTTTCTCACGTTCAGGTCAGCCACTCTGTTTTCCCTCCTCCCGTTGCCACAGAAGTATGTGCTGATTGCTGAGCTGCCTGCTGGGGGTGACTCAGGTCAGCCATGACGGGGTTCTTTTCAACTCCATGGGGCGGCTTTTCCCCCTCTACGTCAAGATGGGACTCATGGTGACACAGTCGCTCCACTCAGTTAGGCATGAAGGTGAATTCATTCAGACCTTCTGGGTATAAATCAAATGCCTGACTCCTCACATTTTACAGAGATTTATGGCCAGTCGCACAGTGAGAAAATTAAACATTCACTCCCCAAGCTGCGTTTTAAGTGAGTCATAGAAACAGAGAGCTCAGGCCATGCAGGACTCTACCCGCCAGGAACGCCCATCAGGAACCTGGTGGTAGGAGCTGTGGCACAGCAGCTTCTTTCCTAAGAAGTAACACACACACACACACCCCCACCTCTCCTGGCCTCCCTACTCCCACTCACCAGATAGAAAGAGAAACTTTCTTTTCAGAGCCAGGCTTAGGGGTGCATGCCTGGAATCCCGACACTCAGGTTGCTGAGGCTGGACGATCAGTAAAGAGTTCAAGGCCAGCCTGGGCTACAAAGCACACTCAAGAACAACCTCAACCACGT
>PVKA01048137.1:0-13955 GCA_004027165.1 Ctenomys sociabilis
CAGAAAATTGGAATAGATGGACTCTATCTTAACTTGATGAAAGCCATCTATGACAACCCGAAAGCTCATATAATTCTAAATGGGGAAAAACTGAAATCTTTTACTCTTAAATCAGGTACAAGACAAGGATGTCCTCTATCACCCCTCCTATTCAATATAGTGTTGGAATCTTTAGCAACAGCCATTAGAAAAGAGGGAGAAATAAAGGGAATAAGAATAGGAAAAGAAGTTAAATTATCACTATTTGCAGATGACATGATACTTTACTTGGAAGACCCCAATAATTCCACCAAGAAACTACTAGAACTGATAGGGAAATTCAGTAGCATAGCAGGAGAGGAACTGATGAAGGTGGAGTGTTCCATTTCCTCAGAGGAGCTCCAGGCTTTGCCTTAAGGTTGGACGTTACCTCCTGGCTTCTAGTTCAGACTCTTTGGCCTCCGTCTCGGATCCTTCAGCCTGCTGGTGTAGACTCATCAGCCTTCTAATGCACACCCATCAGCCTCCTGATATGGATTTGCGTGGAACACTGCAGGGAGCTCCAGACCTCCAGTCTCCAGTGTGCTGATGCCCCTGCCCACCCATCTGATTCTGTGGCTGACTGTCATAAAGCAATCTTCTAATTCCTTACATATTTGTACATTTTGAGTTATACTCATTTCTTTCTTTCTTTCTTTCTTTCTTTCTTTCTTTCTTTCTTTCTTTCTTTCTTTCTTTCTTTCTTTCTTTTTTTTCAGAAACAGGGATTGAACTCAGGCTCTTGCACATGCCAAGGAAGCCCTTATTCCAGGGAGGCATCTCCCTGGCCCCTATATCCATTTGTTTAGCAAAACACTGACTGATACAATGACTGTGGTGGATTGACAACTGATGGTCAACTTGTAACACCAAGGTGAACTGAGCCAGTATGGTGATAGGTATGGGTGGCCATCTGAGGATTGCTGCCAGCAGTATAAGAGAACTGGAGAGGAAGAAGTGGAGAGGCTGTAGGGAGCTGTTGCTTCTCTTGGATGAGCTTGTCATGGCTGACTTTCCTGATGAACGTGGTTGCTCTTATTGCCAAAGGAGCTTGGGTCCTTACCTTACTGTCACTAAGAATGGCTACTGTTCACTTGGAGGAGCTCTGGTCCTTACTTTGAGTGTTACTTCCTTGTGCTGGAGGGGAAGATGGTCCACTGCTCAGTCTTCTGGGGAAGCTTGTTATGTTGGTTTTCCTGATGGAAGTTTGGTTTTTCTCATCATCATAATTCATCAGAAGAGTTTAGGAACTCACTGTTGCTGATGACGGCTGTAGTACTACGTAGGGGAGCTCTGGTTCCTGCCTTAAGCATTGCTTTCTGGCTCCAGTGCAGATCCCTCAGCCTTCTGGTACAGATCCTTCACCCACTGGAGTAGACTTTCTAGCTTCCATCACTGACCTTTGGGCCTTCCCAGTGCAGGCCCATGAAACAGGCCTGCATAAGACATTGCCATGGGCTCTTGACCACCAGGTAGACTCGTGGGATGCATTGTTATAGGCTGTAGGTCTTCAGCTGGATGGGATCCTGGTCCTCAGCTGTAGTCTTTGTTCTTTAGTGTGTGAATAGCTTTTTTGTACTCTTTGTATATGATTCTTTGGGTGAGCATCATAAAATAATCTTATAGTTAAGTGTCCTGTATTGTACTATTGCTCTTATAAAACCAAAAACCACAACAGTGAGATTGGTGATTGAACCCAGGGTCTTCATAGTGAGCTACATCTCTGGCTTTGACATTTTTTAAAACTTTAATCTTGGGTCTTGCTAAGTTATCAGATTCCCACACTGAAGTCTTGTTGATAATCATATGATCTGCCTGCATCAGTCTCCCAGCACACTGAGATTATATGTATGTGTCACCATGCCCAGCTGCCAACTGTTTTTTGACAATAGTACCACAACAACTAGATATTTACAAATAAGACATTGAGCTTAAGATAACTTACAGCATTGGGAAAATTATTTGCACGTTAAATATCTGATAAAGATTTAGTATCTAGGGCTGGGGAGATAGCTCAGTACAATAAGCACCTGCCTGGCAAGTGCAGGGTCCTGCCTGGAAAGCACAGAGTTCAACCCCCAGTTCTGAAAAAAAAGAAAGAGAAAGAAAAAAAGTCCTCATATCTAGAAGGTATAAATAATTATTATCATTTAATATTAGTTATTCAGCCTTAGAAGTGGGCAATGATTTGAATAGTTTTCTCCAAGGAAAAGAGACAAATTTCTAAGAGGATAAAGAAATGACACAAGATGCCCAATGCTGTTAGGGAATGCAAATCAAACCACAATGAGATGCCATCTTACTCCACAGAAATGGTTAGCCCACGAGATGGCAGGTATCTGGGCGGGTAGGATCACAGAGCCAGAAGTGAGATGGTACCAACTGTCGGTAAGGGGGGCAGCTCCAGCTCCTCAGAGATTAATCATAGAGCTCCACATTGCCCAGGAAGTTTACTTTTGGCTGTACATACCACAGAGAAATAGCAACATAACCTCCACCAGATCCTGTACACCAACATCTGTGGGGGACCACCTGAGCAGCTCTCCTTGAAAGAAGAGTGACTGTCTCCATTTTGACTGAGTCTGATCCTATTTCCTCATATTGTTATGTACAGAGCTGGCTAGGACTTCTGTTTATCCTTCAATTGGCCTTAAACAATGTGTATTGGTCTAGCTGAGGTGCTGGTGATAGTCTTTGAAGGTGGCATGTGTGTTTCCCTGGTAAGCCTGCTGCTCCTTAACGTGAGCTGGGTGGAGACAGGATGGTAGAGCTAATGCTCCGCACTGCCAGCTGGGATCGAGCTTCAAAATAGAGGCTATGACTTCCTGGGGCTTGAAAGACTACATCAAAGCTGAAGCCCTAGACTTCCCGAAACATTAAATACTATAGAATGCAGGTTACTCTCTGCATATCCTCTCTGCATATGGCAGAGGTAAATGTAGGCCACCCACCTAGCCCAGCTCACAGTAGTCACCTATTTTCTACAATTCTCAGTCAATTCTCCTGAAGCCACTCCTCTACTGAATAAAATTGGGTGAGGCCCTGGGTCATCCTCTGGGTTTCAGAAAGCCATCTTCGTGGCTGAACCGAGAGCCCCTCTACTCCCCGATGATTAAAAATATGATTTAGTGTCCTCATTTTCGCCATGGGTTGCATGGAAAGTGGTAGATTGGAATCAACTTGATGGGATTCCAGTAATGTAACTTTGGGATTGCAAATATTCGTTTCTTGGACTGAGACGAGGACCAGGAAGTGTCTCCTACAAATATTCATAAAAGCAGCATCCATAATGGTCAAAAAGTAGAAATGATATAAATATTCATCAACTGACAAATACATAAAATGTAGTGTATCCTCACAATGGGATGTTATTCAATTAAAAGGAATAAACATAACATGCATAAAACTTGATTATACTACACAAAATAGATCAGACAGAAAAGGTGTTTTATGTGAGTTATTTCTATTTATACAAACTATTGTGAATCAGAAGAATTTAAAAAGTGGAAATTAGTTTTGCCTGGTGCCCATGGCTGGAAGGAGGGAAGAAGGGGTGGTGATGCTATGAGTAGGGCTTCCCTTTTGGGATGGTGGCAAGAAAGGTCTAGCGAGTAGACTGTAATGTAGACTGCATAGTTCTGTGAATACTACTACTGAATTGTATACTTTAAAATTATGCCAGGGGATCCTAAAATTCATATACACATGTGAAGGAGAAAGAATTGCAAAAAAGTGTAGCATGTAATTAGATCTTAGTAAGCTTGTTATTAAAACAATATCAGGCCCTACCCCTGTTTTGAATCAGATTCTGATTCAGGTTTGGAGTGGCCCCAGGATTCAAATGATTCATGTATCATGAGTTACTAGTTATACTCTCTTTGCCTTGGAAGGCTGTTGTCCAGATCTAACGATAGTATCTCAGAGGGAGGACTCTCATTTTCATGACTGAGAAAGGTGAGCCCAGGCTGGGAGATGGCTCAGCAACCTAAGCACCTGCCTGCAAGTACATGATCAGTGCTGTGCCAGACCCACACTGAGCCAGACACAAATACTGGACATGGTGGTGCACACCTGTAACGCCACTGCTGGGGAGGCTGAGCCAGGAGGATCACTGGGAGTCCAAGCTGTGCAGTGAGACCCTGCACCAAATAAATAAATAAATAAATAAATAAATAAATAAATAAATAAATAAATATTTTTTTAAAAAAAAAAGTTAAAAAGAAAGGAAAGCCCTACTTTATTTAGACATGTATATAGGTTCTTTTGATTGGATTTTTGTGAAAAGGTAGGCAAAGAAGAGCTGGTCTGGGCTCTGCTCACCTCCTGCTCACGCCTTTGGCTGAGCGCAGGTCCTGGGAACCTGCCTGTGGCGGCAGATGCTCCTACAAGCACACCCATCTTCGTGCGTCTCTAAATGAAGACACACCTTCTAATCAGGTGGGGTCCAGCTTTCATGGCTGTGCTATCTGCAGTGAAGTGGCAAGAGGGTAGAGAAGAGATTTTATTTGATTTCAATTTTCTCTGATTAGAGATTGCTGGGAAACTTCTGAATATGCCATTAGCAGAGCTGACAGATGTCTTCTGCACATCAGTCCTGGAATTTAGAGAACACAGTGAAGTGTGTTCAGTGCCTTCTGGTGGCCAGAATCGCAGAGATCCTAAATGTGGTAATATAACATGTGCTTAGTTTGGATAGCCTTATTTTTAAATAGGAAGGAAAGAAGGCTCTGAGGATCATTTGGAAGAAAAGTCATTTTGAAGTGTAGTGACAAGCTCACAAACTAAAGGCCTTATGGTGACTGGTTGATCACTCACTTGTGGGCAGTCCAGATTCTGCATATCCAGTAGACTGCAGTGTTGAAACTTGAGCAAAGGGAAAGGCTTTGCCTTCAGCCTTGCATTCTAAGGCCATGGCACATGAAGGTAGCAATGTAGCCATGGGCCTGGGACCCAGGGTCTCACTAACTAACTTCCAGCTTGGGTGGGCACCTGGAGGTCCACGACTTGTGTCTTTCCAGCTGGCAGAGTAGAAACCTAGGCATAGATTTCTGGGGCTACCTGAAGACGTAGTTTTTCCAAGAAGTTTTTAATTATTTTATTTTATGTTGTCTGCCTTGGCTAAATTTGACTAGTTTGTTACCATAGGTGGCGGTGTCCTGGAAAGGTTTCTAGAATTGGGTGCAGCACACGAATGTAAGGGGAGAGCAGCAAAACGTGATTTGGACTGCAGTCTGCTCAGAGTGTGCGGGGCGGGGAGGACAGTGGCACAAGCACTGAGGGCAGCGGGCTTGAGAGTTCAAAATGCCGCTGTTGGTCTACACTGATTCTCGGCGGGTCTTCCATTTGCTTGAGTGATAAGACAAATGTTTGGTTCTGATACCAGTGGGTAGTTACATTTGTGGGTAATGAGAGTACTCAATTATTTTCCATTATTCAAATGTGTTCAGGGTTGTCTCACCATATAAAGGGGATGCATGACTTCTCTTTGGAGTTTGCATCCTATGTGGGGTTGGCAGTGTAGTACTTCCACTGCTGGGAAGAAGGTATCTGTCTTCTCATGTCTCTTCTCCTCTGACCACCTCCTCTGGTCCTGCCCCAGAGAAAGACAGCTACAGACCTGACTGGGAAGGGCTCTGAACACAAGCTGAATCCTGGTGGGAGACTGCTGGAGGAGCAGTGGCTGGCACTTGTGCGTGGCCCCCTCATCCACTCCTCTCGGTTGTTCTCTTCCTTTTTATTTCTGATGAACATGTCAGGAGACATTAGAGAAGATTCTTTATCTTTTGGTCTCAGCCCTGCCATCAGCCATGTATTTTCCAAAGAACACAGAGTTCTTCTTTGGTTCAAGTCAGAGACACTTTTCTAACTCAGTCTCCACCAAAAGATCCTTGTTTGGCACTGTGAAGTACTCGCTCATGTATTAGTCACTTTCCTGGCTGCTGGGATAAAATATCCAGTGGCCACAGCTTCCAAGAGGAGATGTTTCTTTGGGCTCCTGTTCTGGTGGATTCCGAAGAAGCAGCAGCATGGTGGAGGGGTGTGGCGGCCGAAAAGCTACTCACCTCGCGGTGGTCAGGAAATAGCAGGAAGAGCAGGGAGAGTCTGGAGAGGTAGCCACGCCCTTGCATCCTGCCTGAAACCACGCCCACCTCCTAGCAGCAAGTCAGCTGCAGCGCCCTGCAAGCCAATCACCTTTCCTAATCCAGTCAGCCAGCATGGAGCTCTTGGGGGCTTTTGGATATAAGCCATTAATGCCTCACTTATAATCGGTGCTTGTTTCCCCACATGGATGGAATTCCTTTTCCAGAGTCTTCTTGTCAGTCCCCAGGGGGCAGAGGTCATAGCTGAAGACTTGGAAATTCCAGAGTTCCTGATTATAAGTGTTAGAATAAAATGACAGCTGAAGAAGGGACGGGAGGGAAGATGATTTACTGAATGACAGCTTCCTTTATAACTCATAAAAGCCAGTATCTTACACCTGTCTCCCCTGAACTACCTCTGTCTGTGTTAAGGTGGGAATCATGTGGACCTGGTAGTCCCCAAATTCTGCTGCTTTCCATAGCCTTTTGTGACCTTGGCCTTGGCCTTTAAAGTAAAGAAGCTGAACTATGTCCTTTCAAGGTTAGTTCCAGCCTTTAGCCTTCTCTGGTTTTCTTCTGTGAGCTCAGAGTCCACTTTGCTAAGACATCTGTTTTTTAGTACTTCCTCTGAATTCTCTCCTGAATTCCAGGCTTTCTCTCTTGTTTTCTTCCTCCCTCTTTTTATTTTTTCACTCTATTTCTAAACTCATTCTTTATCTCTTTGTCTTCATTTCCATCTTTCTTTCTTACTCAGACCCACGAGCACTTAAATGTCAGTGTCTTAAACACCTTCTCTGTGAATGGAGATGTGGAGGTGGGGATACCAGGGTAAACAGGTCTCCATTTTTAGGATGCCTTTTGAAAAATCAACTTCAAGCTCAGCCTCCTGGTGTTTGAGGAAGGCAGATCAAGCAGCCTCCCATCTGCCTCATTTATAGCCTTTTCACATAACCCAGGGTATTACAGTTGTAAAAAATGAGCCCTGCTGCACTCTGTAAAGAGCTTACTGTTTCTGTGAATAACATAATTAAAGTGAAGCACATCAATGACTTAATCTGGGCCATTGCTTTGTGAAGATGTTCAGAAAGAAGGATTTAGTTAGGAGGCCTATGCAGCAGACAGGAAGATTGGGAAAAATAAAAACAGCTCAGTTTTGGAGCCAGAAGAGGTTACTCAATGCCCAGGGCAGCTGCTCAGCTCCGGTTGAAAGAAACATCTTGGAAGTGCAAGCTGAATGGAAAGAAGAAAAACAGAATCGAAAAAAGAGGAGAAAAATCTGAAATGCACACCTCAGTGTCTTAGAATGAGCGTGTTTCAGTATCCGTGAGCCTGAAGAGGAGGGTCTGTTAGGGCTCAGCATCTGTGCAGTCATAGAGAAACCAAGGAAATGGAAATTCAGCACCTGCAGTCTCAAGGTCTCTGGTGGAAGGTCTTTTGTATACTTCAGTCTTTGCAACTACCAGATAAACAGCATGAATACCTCTTTACACACACTAAACCAAGCATTTAAAGTTTATCCAAAGCTCCATTTGACAGAGAGCTTAAGCAACATGAATTCATTAACTTGACGTGTATGATCTTAGACTGCTCCCCTAACCCCACCCCATGCCTTTGTGCTGGCATGGGGAACTGGATGGCAAAGGATGCTTTTCCCAGTAGCTTGAGCTTGGCGATCTGAATGTCCAAGATTTACTCTCATAACAACATCTTTCAAAAGGCTCAAGCTTGACCCGTCAGACTCCAGTCCCTTCGCCCTTGACTCTGTAGCTTCCAGGATTAGAATTGTCCTCATTATTTGTACTGATATTCAGTATTATCCTCATGTCCTTGAACAAATAGCTATTGGTCTGAGGAAACCCTTCTTCCTCTATGTATCAGAAAAAGAGAAGAATTGCTTTGGGTGTCTTTTGGGGGGAATCCTGGGGATTGAACTCAGGACCTTGCACTTGCCAGGCCAGCGCTTATGCCTCTGAGTTGTATCTCCAGCCCAGGTTTTGGTATCTTGACCCGAAAGCTAGGACAATATGCCCACCCAATGTCATACTTTTCAAAAACTCACCATTCCTCTACCACACCATTGGATAAACCATGTTGAATGATCCAGCTGAAAGTCAAGGTGTGTGAAAGGATACTTAATCCATGAGGAAAGCAAGAAAAGATAAGAAAGCAGGCTGAAGAATGGAGACAAGAATTCAATTTAGCATTGGAGACATATGCCTGATTCTATCTTGACCTTATATGTAGAAAGCATGTGAAATTCACATTGATAATTCTTAATGTTTTTAATTTTAAAGTGATACAGAATTTCAAAACAAGGTGATTGGAAATTAACAACAGTTATTATATTGCATATTGTTATCTTCAAAGTAGTTGCTCAGATTACCAGCTATAGTCATGCAAAATTGATCAAATAATATAAGCACTAACTGTTCCTTTGAATTAACTAATAGAAACTAATGGTACAATTATCTTAGTCAATTAACCTAGCCATCTTGTGTTTATGTTATATATATGTATGTATATATATGTATGAATGTATATATATGTATGTATGTATGTATATATATATATATATATATATATATATATATATATATATATAATTTTCTCTTCCTTCTTTTTTCCTTTCTCCCATCTCACTTGTTCTTTCTTTTTGAGCAGATTCTTTCTCTTTCTCAATGTCTATTCTGATAGTCTGTGAACAGATTTGTTCAGGGATTTTAATGTGTATAGTTATATTCTTTGCATGTAATGATGTTTATTTTTTCTTTTCTAATTCTTACATCTGTTATTTTTTTTCTTACTTTACTACCTTGCTAGAACCTCACATATTATGTTAAAGTTAAAAATTACAGTCACTATCTTTGTTTTATACTCTTAAGAAAACAACATGATGATTTCACTAATAACTAAGTGCTTCAATCTGTGTTTTGTAGATAAGATGTATCAGATTAAGAGATCTATTCTAATTTTATTTTGTTAGGACTTTAATATATATATTGAAAGTAAGATTATATATTTATATTAATAACAAGTTATGTAAGATAATTATACTACTAATTTCTTTTAGTTTATTGAACAGAATGATTTGTACTTTTATTCATTGATCAATTTTGCATGCCTCTATCTTGTAATCTGAGTAACTACATTGAAGATAACAGTATGCAGTGTAACCATTGTTAATTTCCTATTATTATATACTGAAATTCTGTGTCATTGTTTCTTCTCTTTAAAATAAAAAAAAATCTTGCATGGCTATTGAATTACGTCAGCTGTCCTGCATTTGTTATCTACTGAGAAAATCATGTGATACCTCCCTTGCCTCCCTGCAGTGGTCAGTTGAAATTTTAAACATTATACCAAACTTGTTTTCCTAAAATCAACCCATTTGGTTGTATCACAACATTTTCTTTTTTACATAATGATGAATTTGAATTAAGTTCCTTACTGATTAAGGGTTTTGTCATAAGTGCATGAGTGGTTTCACTGTGTTATGCCAAGTTATATGGGTTTCCTTATGTTTTTCCTGTTTGGTCTTGGAGGATTTTTCTAAATTTATAGATTCAACTCTGTAAAAAATTTTGAAACATTTTTGCTTATTACTTTTTAAATTATTGATGCAGTGCTATAAATTATAGAAAGTCATTTTTTTGCATTTGCTCTGATCGTGCTATAAGGTGGATTAAAAATATTCTCCAAATTCCTTTTTCTTTGGTGATGAGTTGGTGTTACTGAGAGGTGGTAGGACTTCTGGGAAGAGCTTGGGTCACTGCCTTGCCTCTGGAGCAGGGTGCTAGGACCGGATCTCTCCCTCTTCTCTTTCACTTCCTAGCTGCCATAAGGTAAGCAACGTCTGCCCTCATTCGTGCATGATGGAGTGATTGCCACACGATGCATCAACTTACCATGGACTGAAACCTCCAGAAATACAAGCCAAAATGACCCTTGTTTCTTTCAAAGCCTGTTATATTAAGTTTTTTTTTTTTTTTTCTTTTTCAGAACCAGGGATTGAACCCAGGCCCTTGTGCTTGCCAGGGAAGTGCTTATTCTACTGAGCCATCTCCCTGGCCCTATATTAAGTTGTTTAGTGACAGAAAACTAACACAAAACATATTTGTCCTTCTATTGTCTGAATTTGTGATGAGTGCAAGGAGCACTGCAGTATGAGACCAAAGAAATTTCTGTCTACCCACTGCAATCGCCAAAGGTCATTTTGCAGGCTAGGGTGCCCATTCTAGAAATTCTGCTCAAACATAAATGCTAGCTAAGTGTTGACTGGCATTGCAGCATGTATTATAACGGAGGGATGAAAGAAGAGATCAAAGAAACAACTATGTAGTGATAGTTGCGATTCTTTCCTTAACTCCTCCTCAAAATCGGGAAGTGACTAAGAGCTAAGGACCCAGGGCAGAGAGAACCCTTGAGCAACAAGAACAGCTACCTTTGTGAGATCAGAGCACACAAGGACAAGCTTAGCTGGGTGTCATTCTCCATCAGTGTGTTCACTGTTCAGTGTGCCTGCTTGCAAGTCTCCATCAGTTAAGGTGATACTGACTACAGTGGCAGATGCAGCCTTACATTTCCTCTAAGGACTCAATATTAGTTGATTCCTTCTCTCACCAACATCAAGTAGGTGCCCCTTGTCCAAATGTTTTGCATTTAATAGGTCTATGATTTTCGTGTGGCCTTTAAAGTCTGTGCATAGGGGAAAGAGCAGGGAGGTTCACACTCTCGGTGTTGATAAGCAAGCCCTGTCACATTTTGTGGGCTGCACCTCAGTGGGCTGCACCTCAGTACACAATTGTAGGGGAGATCATGAAATGCAGTCAGAATATTTTCCTAGGAAGGAAGGTAATGGGTCCAGCTTTGCCGGAATCTAACACTGCCAGCAAGCATGTCCAGCATGAGGAGACCTGGAAACCCTGCATTTCAACTATGTTGGAAAGAATTTGAGGTTGTAAAATGAATTAAAATGTGAAGTGAATTGTAGTATCTTACCCAGATTCTTTCAGGTCCTCATGATCACAGATATTCCTAATCAAAGGAATTTACTGACAAAAAAAAAAAAAAAAAAAAAAAAAGTGACAAGAACACCCAAGATTGGGCAAGAGCTTCATCTAGACAGGCTGCCAAATCTTGGGTAAAGTCAAATATCTCTAACTCATGCACAATTGTTTGAAAGACTTTTTTTCTGCAAATAGTGAATTTACCATTTAAAAAATTTAAAAGATAATTTTGGCTTTCAAAGTCTTTGTCTTATTATTTTTATTACTGATCCGTTCATCTAATTTAGAAAACAACTACCGGCTAGCAATATATTCCAAAACCTACTCAAATGTGAAATTCCATAATTTTGTGATGAATTACAAAGGTTTAACTATTTTTCAGAGGAAAAAGTTTTCAAAGTTAACATATCAACATCTCTTTGAATATTCCAAACTATCCCTATTTACAGAAGAATAAAAGAAAAATCACAAGAGAAACATCTTCGATAATGAAAGTATGCAGAATAATGTGAATAATGTGTTCTTTTCTCACTTGAAGCATTAAGAGCAACAATTACATGCAGAAATGAAGGCTTGTTTTTTTTTAATAAAGTGGGTTTTTATTTTTTTTAATTCAAGACTTAAATTGATTTTTATAATAGCTTATGTAGTTTCTTTCAACAGGAGTTTATAGATAAAGTATGTGAATAGCTTTTCAAAAATTCTTAAAGGGCTCCATCCCGCCCGCGTCTGCCCAGCCCCTGAGACCGGCCAGAGACAGCGCGGCCGACTCCCCCATCCTCCTCCATCAAGCCCGCGCCCGCCCAGCCCTTGAGACCGGCCAGAGACAGCGCGGCCGACTCCGCCATCCTCCTCCATCCCGCCCACGCCCGCCCAGCCAGAGACCAGCCTGAGGCAGTGGCTGACTCCAGCAGCCTCCTGGTTCCCATGCCAAGCTCGCCCAGTGAGAGCAAATTTACAGGACTCACCAGGCTTCCCAGATCAGTGAGAGTGTGGTGAGTCTGAGGGAGAGCCTTTGGCTTCTTCCCACGCGCGCTATGCGGATCCCTGTCCCCAACCCCTCCAAGCCAGGGACTGGCCTGAAACCTCAGGACCCACTCACCAACACCTCCCCGGATCCCCTGACCTAAAGCCCACTGATTGAGTGGGAATTTCCCCGATTCTCTGGGCATCAAAGGTCAGTGAGTGTAGAACCTCAGGCCTGTCGTGCCTGAGATACATTTCCCAGGGATTAAACTGCCCGTCACCTCCCATGGCCCGGTGATAGCTCCAGGCACACTGTGCCAGAGAAACACTTCCAGGTGATTACTGGTCCCACCCCACAGCCCCAGACCCAGTGCAGGTCGGCCTGGAGTGAGAACTCCAAGCCTCCCACACCGGAGGGACATTACTCAGCAATCCACGGTCCCACGCTATGGACCAAAACCCAGCACAGACTGGCCTGTGAGTGAGGGCTCCAGGCGCACTGCAACAGAGGGACCTTTCCCAGCCTTCTTGGGTTACGGCCTGTAGACCCGGACCCAGCACAAGCTGGCCAGCTCAGTACAGCCTACTCAGTGAATAAGATCATCCACTATCCTTTTGTGAGCCCAGAAAACCCACCAAAGCCCAGGCCCACCCACCTGGGGAACGACCTGCCTGACACAGGAGGGCTGACCCCGGGAACCAACATAGCGGAACCAAAGGAGCTGCAGCAAAAAAGGAACTGAACACAACAGCTAGACCCAGGACAGGCATACCTGGAAAATATCAAACTTATTAGACTGGCACCCGAATCTCATAACAAGCTAAGGTTATAGCTGCACCAAAGCTCTACACCAAAGGTCAAAGATCAGTGCTATACAAAATGACAAAGAGAAGGGGGAAAATGCAATCCCAGACCTCGAGTCCATCAGGAAGGGCAGAGGACACTAGCTCAGCTGCAACGAATGAAGTATCAGATACAGCAGCAAAGGAACAACAGCAGAAAGCTATAGAGGAAATAAAATGAGAAGTAATCCCCCAATTTAAAAAAGAAATATTTGAATACATAGTATCTGCAATAAAGAATGAATTCCAGAAATATTGGGTGGAAAAACGATGCTCATCCAGAACAAGTGCAGAGAGCACTATTCCAACTGATATATATGAATTAACAGCATCTGAAGCAAAGAAACAACAACAGAAAGATCATGAGGAACTCAAAGCAGAAATAAGCTCTGAAATCAAAAAAGAACTTTTTGAAGTCATACGATCTGAAATACCGAAACAAGTCCAGAAATATACAGAGGAAATCCAACTTGGAAGAAACACAGCAGAAAAAGAATTAATAACTACCTTTAAAGAAGACATGGGTAAAAAAATTGAGGAGATCATAAATATGATGGATTCCTTGAATGAGCAATACAGAAAAGAAATAGAACACATGAAACACAGTCAAAGAGATATAGAAGAACTAAAAATAGCAATCATGAGTCTACAAAACCGTCTGAGTGAAAGTGAAGACAGAGTTTCAGATCTTGAACATGCCAGACCAGCTAGTGAAAAGGTGAGAAAGGATCTCTTAAAAACAACAAGAATGCAGGAAAAAATAATCCATCACCTGCAGGATGACACCAGAATGAACAATGTGAGAATAATTGGTATCAACGAGAATGAAGGAGTCAATACAAATGACAGAAAAAGAATTTGAGAAGAAATAATAGCAGAAAACCTCCCAAATATGAGGAAACAATCCAACATTCAGGTCACCGAAGCATACAGAACACCAAATAACTTCAACCCAAGTAGAAACACACCGAGACATATAATAGTTAAGATCGCAGAAATCCAACACAAAAATAATATACTGAAAGCTGCTAGAGAGAAGAAG
>PVKA01048138.1:0-13915 GCA_004027165.1 Ctenomys sociabilis
TTGAATGTCAACGGAGTGCCCACTTTTGACAGGTGTAGACAAAGGAAGGGTTGTAGAAAGAAAAAATCATGATGTGTGTGTATAGACAGTACAGTTGGGATAGATAACGCTGTGCTTCTACATAATTCTATGAGAGGCAAGATCTGCACTATTGGTGGTGGGACAGGATATTATGTCGGCTTTTAGTGCTATGGTCATCGACTAGGTAAATAATTATTGAATCTTTGATATAATTCAGCTATATAAAAACCTGTAAATATAATATCATGTATGCACCTTGTACAATACCAAAACGTTATGAAAACAGTTTGCAATGTATTATTTCATCAATGTATTATAACCGACTCTGTATGGTTATGGTGTTTTGAAACTGTCTGATTGATATTTGTATTTCAATAAAATAAAAATAAATGGAAAAAAAATAGGGGCAAGAAAAAAATTAAGCATTACCTGTTCCTCCTTTCAATAGACCAGCAGAAATCAACAGTATAGTCATCTAAGCTATCATATATATATATGATATATATGATATATATATATATATCATATATATATATTATCTTTTCCTTCTTTCTTTTGTTCTTTTCCTCACCCCAGTTTCTCCTTTCCATTGAACAGATTCTTTCCCTTTCATGGAATGTATTGTACCTCTCAGATTTTATTCACTCTTTCAGGTTCTCACTCTAGTGAGACAATATGATGTTTTTACCTGTGGGTCTGATTTATCTCACTTACCAATATGATCTCTAGCTGCATCCATTTACCTATAAAAGCTTTGAGTTTATCTTTTTTATAGCTAAGCAATACTCCATTGTGTAAACATACATCTTTTTCACCCGTTCCTCAGTTGCTGGCATTTGGATTGTTTCCAACATTTAACTGTGACAAATTGTGCTACTGTAAACAGAGGCACAATCACTGTGCTATGTTTTCAGTTCACTTGGAAAAATACTCAGAAGGGGAACAGCCAGGTGGAATATGACTTCTAATCCTAGCTTCTCGAAGAATCTCCACACTGATTTCCATAGTGGTTGTACCAGTCTGCGCTCCCACCAACAGTGGAAAAGGGTTCCTTTCTTCCCACAGCCCCTCCAGCATTTTTTATTGGTTGGCTTCTTGATGCCTATTCTTTCTGGGGTGAGAAGCGATCTCCCCATTGATCTAGTGTGCATCTCTTGAATGACCAGTGATGTTGAACATTTTTTCATGTATTTATTTGCCATTTGTATTTCTTCATTTGTATTCTGAACATTGAACTATTATATGAATGACAATAGGTAGGCAAACACAAGGTCCTGAGTTTGATTACCAGTACCTCCCCTGAATAAAAAGAAATTGTGATGTAATGATACTTATAGATCACATATAACTTGGATCACTGTCACTTAACATTGTCATTTTTTTGGAATGACTTTATGTAGGTAGTGGAAAAGTGGAATTACAAACAGAATCATCCATCTCTTCTCTGGCAAGATACTTTAAAGACCCTCTGTACACAGAAGAATTTGCTTGATAGACCAATGTTGCGTGTGAACAAGAAGTATCTTAGGGCCTTAATTAAAAAGAGTCATATTTCTTTGTTAGTTTTCTGGACATTTTCACACTTTGTCACAAAACCACTGCATCCTAATTAATTTAGTTTTTTAGAAAGATTTTTTTTGGAATGAGTTGTTCACAAAAATTCCATGTCTTAATTAATTTAGTTTTAAGATGACAATAGCATGGAATACAACAGTAGCAAATTTTCCAGAAAAAGCATTTTAATGCCCCCAAAATCAAATACATCAATGTCTGTCACTTAAAGCATCCAAAGAATATGAGAGAGTCCCAGCTGAATTATAAATACATGGTGGACTGGATGTCAGTGTACCTGCCATAAATCCAGCAGGGAGTAAATAACATCCAATATCAAGAATGACAAAAATTTCAGTTGCGTTTTTTCAAGGCCTTGTCTTGGTTACATTTTTATCATTGCTGGGAGAAAATACCAGACACCAAAAATGAAGGGAAGGAAGGTTTACTTAGTTCACAGTTAGTAGTGGTTTCAGTCCATGCTCGGCTGGTTCCAAGCAGAGTGGCACATGGCAGAAGGCAGCCCTTCTGGTGGTGGAAAGCAGTAGAGAGCAAAGGGAGGAGCAGCAGCTGGCTTCTAGCAAGCCTTTCCCCCTTCCTTATATTGTACTCAGCTCTCTGCCCCAGGGCAGGTGTAGTGCTCATACCCATAACCTCAGCAATGGATCATGAATTAATGACAGACTCTAGATGCTGCCCCAGTGACTGCATGAGGCTTTGGGGGGACACCTAGACATAAGCCATACCAGTCCTTAATGGCATATAATTTATAAACAGAAATTATGCTTTGATAAAAAGTATAATTTTGACATAGGTCACCCAAACTAAGATGGTGTGGACATGGCCATTACTCACAGAGCTTTCTTCCCGCCTGCCTGGCATCTCCCCACCACCGCCCACTGCAGTTTCTAAGACTCTATAGGAATGGAATCCCCTGGTATGTCTGGCTACTTTCACTTAACATGAATATTCGAAGCTTCTGCTGCTGCTCCCTTTGCTCTTTGCTGTTTTCCACCACCATGAACAGCTGCCTTCTGCCATGTGCCACTCTGCCTTGGAACCAGCTGAGTATGGACTGAAACACGACTGTGCTGTTCACCCGTGTTGTTGTGCATCTCTATTTTATCCCTTTTACCCCTAAGAATTAGTCCACTAGATAGATGCCTATTACAATTTGTTTATCTTTCCATCTCCTGGTGGACGCTTGGATTGTGATATGTAAAGATGCTACAGACACTTTGGTACAAATCCTATTAGAAGATTACTTTCTTTTCTCTTAGTGAAATGCCTAGGAACAGAGTGACAAGATTCTATGTTAAGTGTTGGCTCAACTCTTTTTTTTTAAACTACCCATTTTCCAAAATGATTGTTCCATCTCAACCTTTGTGTGATGTAAACAAGCAAGAAGAAATACAATGATATGATAGTCAAATTTTGATGAATTAAAAGTATTCTCATTTTAGATTGAACAGGGAATGGTGGCACATTCCTTTAAGTTGAGCACTTAGAAGTCTGAGGCAGGAGAATCTTTGTGAGTTCAAGGCCAGCCTAGGCTACAAAGTGAGCTCAAGGCCAGCCTGAACTGCACAGTGAAATGCTGCCTCCAAAAGACAGAAATATTTTAATGACTCATATTACTAATTCAATGCTATCATTTCATAGGAAAATGATAAATATGGTATTAAAATACATGTAACTCCTCAGTAGAGTTTTATCTTGACCTCAAAAGAGAAAGATATGATCATGACAGCAGATTCCATAAAGCTAATCCCCAAATTCTAAAATTATACACTTAAAAAGGTATCATTTACCATATATAATAAAATATTAGCCTAAGGTAAATATCAAAGGACATATAAGATAATGTTCAATGGGGAGATTTCTCAGTGGTACAAGCACCTGCCTGAAAGCACAAGGTCCTGAGTTTGATTCTTAGTACCAAAAAACAAGCTAAGGCATATTCAGACTTGGTGACCCTCAAATTTAAATAACTTGGGGGATCCTCCCTAAATAATGAAATACAAAATTGCAAACATATAACTGGCAAAAAAGAAGTCAACATAGTATTCCAGAAAGGCATTTCTCATACCAAGAGCCTGGTATGAATACTCCGAAACCCAAACTAGTATATCTCTAACTCAAGCGCCACCTGGATGAAAAATAGAAAATGCACCAGTGGTCAAACAGGGTCACCAAATCTAAGGGAAAATGTGGGCCAGGGCAAATTGGAGTGATTGGACACTCAGTGTTAATCAATTGCAATTGATGCACCTTATATTGGCCAAATCTGTTCATGTGCTGATGTTGCTAAGTGCCTGGAGGTCCCCAAACCATAGTTTCACTAGCTTTGTCTCAAGTCTACCCCTAAAAGAAGGAAGGAAGAAAACACAGTGGACATATGGGTTGATATTAAAATTGTCAAATTGTGAAATCTCTACTTCGCTTTCAAAAATTATTACTGGGCATTCATAGGGATCTTATCTTAAATGTGTCTCTAAAAATTGAAATTGAAAGGTGAAGGGCAATTGAAACATGTCTGCTAATAGGTTTGATTTAGCAAGGACCATAAAAAAGAAGCAGGGATAAAGGCAATAATTTGGTGGGAGGCAGAGAAATGGGCTAAAAGGTGTCATCAATATATATGGTCCCGCTGACACAGAGATTTACAAAACGACTTGGGATCTCAGGTCTGCTTGGTCGTGCTAACTCCATCTGTGATTGTCAGTCATCAAACACCTTAGGCAGTTGCTATGGAAACCACCTAAAATTCATTTGTCTTGCCCTGGGAAACTCAGACAAAAGGTAGCAAACCTATCCTATGCTTGGATTAATAGCTGAGCACACAGAACTTCTTTTTTTTTCTATCCTCAGCGATTCTGTTCTTATTCCAATCCATTTGCTGTGCCATTATGTTGCACAGCGTATGTGCGTGGTGATTTTTGTACCTTAACATGCATTGCTAGGCAGCAGCCATACATCATGAATTCAGCCTGTGGACCACTGTGCTCTTCAGTTGCTAGTCTTTGGACATTTAGCACATTTAGCAATGGATGTGTACAAACACAGGGCATTAAAAACAAATTCATTTCTGTGCCTGCAAATACACACACACACACGCACGCACACACACACACACACACTCATGCACACACACACATGCACCCTGAAGCCTGACAGTTCCCCAATTGTCTGGAGGATAAATCCTAAAAGGAAAGCCCTGAGACAGATTAAATAATTTCCTCTAGTGATATTGGAAATATCCAGGACATTCTCCAGGATTAGGGCTCTTGGTGTCTTTCCCATGGAGAAATCCTAAACTGAGGGTGTGCATTACACCTACAGTGAAAGGGGACACGGAACACCGAGCAGCTCCTGGAGGATCAGGTTTTGAGTTCTGACACCACCTGTTAATGGAGGAATCATAATCCCTGGGAGCACAAAATGGCTATGTCTTAGAGGCAGGGCTGCTTCTAGCAATCACAAGTGGACCTGTCGTTTGTTAATTTCAGTCATTTTATCAGGCTGACAAGGTAAAAGGGCATCTGGCTCCACACCTGTGGGTCGGTTGAGTTGAGGTCATCTAATTCACAAAAGAAGTAGAGGGCTGGGACCATCTGCTTCTCATTACCACTGCTGGACACCGCTGAGTCATCCCAATGCCAGGGATTGCATCGCCTGCCTTCCAAATTACACCCTCACCCAAAACACCCTGCACCAGGAGACTCATCTCTTTCCTTTGCGTCAACCAGACAGGGCATAGCCCTGTACTTGATGTTTGCAGCTTGTTATGCATTGAATTAGTTAATATTTATCAGGCTGTTTATCTGACATCTTATAAAATTAGGAAGTGGCCTTATGAAGTAGAGTGAAAATAGTGTGGCTTTGAGCTTCAAACCACAATAACTCCCTACACAGATCCATAGCTTAGGTTCCTGAGCTTCTTCTTCCTCTCAGCTATCAGTTATTTCTCTAATATCTGTGTTGAAGATTTTCAGAGATGAAATAGTTAAAATTATCCATTTATTGGACAATTAATGAATATCCGATCCATCTCTTCATTTCACAACTCTTGTAGCAGTATTTAGTTTTGCTTCATTTCTTAAGTGAGGATTATTTTGGGTGCAGATGACAGAACTGCCTTGACTTTCAACAAATACCTCAAAAGCTTCTTTCCAGGAAATTTCTCATCAGGGCACTAAAATGAGTGATCCTGAGAAAATATGATTGGTTATTAGTTAAAGAGCTATATCTTATAAAGCTATTTGTTACTGGAGGCAAACATTTTACTTGTGATAACTCATTCTCTATTTCTACCTTTTACCTGGACTTACTATGGGGCAAATCAAATGTAATGGAAATCATCTGGAAAATTGGAATTCAGCAAACATTGCTTGGCTTTGCCATTCATGCTTACCCCATATAATCCTTCAGTTTAACACCTTTGTAAGTGATCATTTTCTGAAATAATAGAACTTGTTCTCTGCCTTCCATCATCCCACAAGTATTTATTGAAGACCTATGCTCAGCCTGGACCATTTTAAACACTGGGAGATCTTCAAGAAAAATAAGTAACAAGGTGCTGAGCAATCATTAGCCCACGAGACACACGTAGGACTTGTCTCCTTGCTTCTTAGTCTCACCTTGAAACAGGTGATTTCCACACTACAAGAAATTAAAATCTAAGGAAATGAATTGACCACATGTGAATCAATTAGCAAGCATTTGATTGTCTACTTATGAAACGATACACCATATGACTTAACCTTTCTTAAATAGTTGTAAAAAAGATGTATCTGTAGGGGATCAGGCCATCTGCACACAAAGCAAGAGGAGAAACAGGCTATGGAAGAGTGAAGGAAGTTATGGGGCAATGGTGGGCATGGGTCACCAGCTATGTGGAAGAAGGCAGATGGTTAACTTGGGTGACATGGAGAAAGACTTTGATTTGGGGTGAGTGGCAGAGCTGGAGTGCAAGCTGTAGCTTTATGCTGTTTTGTTCTGTGGGACAACCAGACACCATTTGGAAGAGGTAGGGTAGGTGTGACAGATGAGTTCTAAGAATGGTACACAAAGTAATAATACACAGAAATTTTAATTTAATTCAAAATTGGTTTTCCATTAATTTCCCCACTGCTATGCCACAGAAAGTATTGTTTACTTCAGCAACCCTCATAGTTGTGTTCATTTCATTCTATTTCTTGACCACCTATGAAGTGCTAAACATAGCCCTTGAGGAACAAAGTAAGAATTGATTTCCTCTCTTAAGGAGCATGCAGTTTAGTTCAAAAGTCCTAAGATATGTTCTGAGCACTCACAATTTCATAAGCAAAATTTCAGAATTATACAATTTCACTAAGCAAAATAATGAGAATTAGACAATGGTTGTTGTACTACATAATATTATTTGCAAATTAGTTATTTAGATTACCAGATGTAAACATGCAAGATTGTTTTCAAAAAAAGTTATAAGAAATTTAAAAGGAGGAAAAAAAGAACTAACTTCTCCTTTCAATAGACCAGCAGAAATCAGCAATACAATTATCCAAGCTATAATATAAAAGTCATACTTGAGTAAAAGACTCACCCAAAGTGCATTATAGATCAATGGACAAAGTGCAGTGGTAAGATTTTATAGTCTGTATTTGAACTCAAACTTGACGAAATTTTTTTTTTTTTTTTTTTTTTGGCAGAACCAGGGATTGAACAAAGGCCCTTGTACTTGCCAGGGAAGTGCTGAGCTATCTCCCAGGCCCCTCAACAAACTATTTTGTGTTGAATTTTGGTGTTTTACCAAGGAATATTCACAATCATTATTGAAAAGGCTAGATCACTATATATGTGTGAGGCCAGATTTCCTTTATATTCTTCAATCAAAATAACATGACAGATTAAATGCAGAATCAGCTATAATAAAACAGCTGTTTTCTATTAAAACAGGTATCAAAAGCCACTGGACAAAATGTGAAAGAATGACATTATTCTCATTAATTTTTGTCTTAAATATAGTTTCACTATATTTCTCAAATGAATTTGACTTTTTAAAAAAGAATTCATGAATAAATATTTCAAATTATTCTCAACATTTCTAATTTCTAATGAAAAATATGAAAGCCACAAATGATACAGACAAAAACTCCTTGAAGTGCTAGCTTTTCTTTTTTTTTTTTTTTTTCTTTTTCTTTTTGTTTTATTGAAGTGTCCTAGCTTTTCAAGAGAGAAATAGCTTCTGGGACTAACAAGCCTGAGAGCCACTGCTGTGGCCAGTGGTGAAGTACCCATTTCCTACTTTTGGGTCGCCCCCGTTAGTCTCTGATACACAGAAGCCAGTGTAGCTCACTCATTACAGATATAATTATAATGCAGGACTTGCATTCTGCAGTTGTTTTCAGGTCATATAACCTTTTCCACAGTCAGTAATTCATGCAGTTTGAGTGTCCTCATGCTTTTCAGTTGTTTCTTTCTTTTCAAGATTATTTTTAAATTTTATCAAAGTTGCTCTGGCCTAGTGTGCAGTCTTCTCTATAAAACTTGAAATCAGATATCTTTTAGTTGCCAACTCACTTTCAAATGCTCTGTTACCCAAAGCAATTGGTCTCTGTTTCCAGATAATTCTTTTGTTATTTACTTTTATCTCTCTGTGTAAGACTGACTTTAAGACACTAATTTTTCCAGGGTTTACATTATCTGTTCACTCTCCGCTGTGAAAGATGAGAATTAAACTCTTTGTTTCGTATTAGTCCCTCTCACCAGCCAAACACTACATATGCCCTCAACCTTTTAATACCAGCATTTTGTTTACATTTGCATATTTATGTGATGCGTATATATCTCAATTCACAACCAAAGCCATGTAGTACAGTTATTCATTTTTCTTCCCAGAACAACTTTTGATAGTAATTCTGGATTAGTAATTCTCTTCAGTTTTCAGTTTTCTATTTTACTACACTTTCCACCTCAAATCTTCCATTGCCTATCCCCTGAGTTACTGAAAAGCTATTCTCCTGTTTTCTCTTCCTGAGGTCATCTCTGTGGTGCCTTCTGACCTCCAGCATGGCGGATGCTGTCTGGTAGCTGCCTGGCGGCCATCTTGGAGTGTCTTCACTAATGCTTCCTCCACCACTTCCTGTGCTGTAGATCCCCCTACCTTTTTTCCCTGTTTTCTTCCTTAACATGGTATAACGCTCTGGTAGCTTCCCAGAAAGGGAGCATGGAATATTAAATTGCCTAGGATGTATACGTTTAAATATCATGAATAAAAATTTAGAAATGAATAAGTATATTTAGTAATTTGAAAAAGAACACTGTGTCAAAATTATCTTGCCTCAAAATTTTGTAGTTTATGCCCCATTGAATTCTACCTTCAGTATAGCTTTTGACAAGTTTCATATTGTTTTACTCTTGTTCCTTGTATAAAAACTATTTTTGTTTGGGTTTTTGCTTGTTTTTCTCTTCTGGAATAATTTGGGCAGGATATTCTTGATCCCATTTTTGAAAATTAGCCACAATGTGTTCTGGGAATGTATTTTTAACAAACTGTGCTGTGTGTTGGCTGATTCTTCTGTGCTTACACATCCCATATTGCTTTTCTTGATTTCCTGCCTTCTGCTTTTTTCAGGACTCCTCTCTTATAAATTCTTCTATTCAAGTGTAGGATCTTGAAGCTCTTGGTGTGTCCTCTGAATTCTTTTTTTTTTTTTTTTTTAATGCTACTCTCCACCTTTTATAACTTTGTGTTTGTGTTTTAGAAATGTTTTGCACACTATTTTCCAGTTTATATAATTTTCTTTGATATATACATATATATTAAAGAACTCATTATCACTTTTTTTTTTTTTTTTTTTTTTTTTTTTTTTTTTTTTTTGTCTTTTTGAGACAAGGTCTCACTATACAGTTCAGACTGGCCTTAAGCTCACTTTGTAGCTCAGGCTGGTCTGGAACTCACAACAATCCTTCTGCCTCAGCCTCTGGAGTGCTGGGATTATAGGCCTGCGCCACCACACCTGGCTTTATCACTCTGTGAGTAATTTTTTCTCAGTATCTTTTTTATTTTTCTCAAGGGCACGCTATTCTATTTGGAAATTTTGAAGCTTCCTATTCCCTCTCCCCTTTGAACAGCCTTTGTCTTTCAGTTGGTGTGGCTCATGCTTTGTCTCTAACATTAGAGGATGTTCTCAGATGTCTGTCAATTGATGCTTGGCAGTTGTGGTATTTAAAAAGGAGGACACTAAACCTGATTTGAAGCTCAAATCTATGAGTAGAGTTGTGCCAATGATGGCCTACACTGTGGAATGATCTAAGCCGGCTCTTCGTCGTGGGAGGCTCCAGAGCCAATATCATCAGACCTTTTCCCAGGGAAGTCATCCTCCCATGACCTGGGAGTACAAGGCTGGCTGTAGACTTCTGAGAGCTGAGCTGGGGAAGGAGCCTGGAGATTTCAGTATTCAAGTTTGCACTCAGCTGCACCCTTTCTAGCACAAGGCTGTGTGGTTGGCTCTTTTTCATTGCTTGTTTGTTCTTGTGAGGCAGGGTCTCCCTGAATCACACACCTCTCTCAGCTTCCCAAAGTGTTGGGACTGAAACATGTACCAATGTGTGTGGCTGGACCACACATTTTCTTTGTGTCTCATGTTCCAGAGATCTTCTGCTTTGATCATCTTCAAAACATGAATACTCTTATATATGTGAACATACATAAACATATGTCTGTACATGTATGTGCATGTGTGTAACATGTATGAACATATTCAGCAAATAGATAGAGTTCCTCTCTGGAGTGAGATTGTTCTCTTGTTTCTTCCTCACAAGAAAGTGGGGCATTAAATGTGGTTCCAAAACATGTGAATTTACCTAGTTTATAGCCTCAAATGCATCCCTCTTCATCGAAAGGCAGGCACCAAATTTCCTTTGGACTGTCCCCTCCCCGTTGGCATATGCTCTTTAAAGAACCATCTATGGCTATCTTTGTTTTTTAATTTTTATTTATTTTTTATTTTATTTAGCAGAACTGGGGATTGAACTCAGGCCCTTGCGCTTGCCAGGAAAGTGTTTATTCTCCTGAGCCATCTCCCCATCCCTGTTTTTTAAAAATTAATTTTATTGAGAAATAAATAGCAATGAGACAATTTCAAAACAGGTTAATAGGGCAGTTACAGTAATTAATACATTGCATATTGTTGTCTTTGTAGTAGTTATTCATGGTATAAGATGCAGACATGATACCCTGTCCAAACACTGTTAGTACAAATCTTTCTTCTTAATGAAGAGAAAGTAGCTATATATCTTTCCTATTTCCTATCTTTGTATCTGTATTCCTATACAGATACAAAATGGTCCTTCATTTATATCCTCTTTTTTAGTTTAGCTTTATCAGAGATGGGTATTCCATTGCCATTTGAATACTGTAGGTGCATGAATTCAGCACCTACAAAATAATTGAATATAGTCTAACAGTCTATAATAGTAGTGGGCTATCCATAGGACTGGCAATGTCAGAAGTTGTTGGTTTGAGCCTTTCACAGCTCAGCATATTAATATGGTTTTGCTTTTTATACCTCGTTTTTATACTTTTCTGCTGTATGGTTAAGACCAAGATAATGCAAGACCTATATAGCAAGCAATGTAAGTTTTGTATTGACAAGGTCAGTCAAATCCCATCAGGATTTGCCCTGAAACTCTGTACAGCAGTTTGTAGATCCTTTGTCAGTGTCAGCCATGTGGATGAGTCATGGCCATTGCTTGACCAGTTTGCTCTCTGTGAATAGCTATCTTTGTAGCCTCCAACATTTTATTGCTATTGTCTATTCTGTTCATTCATTTGCATTCCCCCACTCTCTTTTTCTCTTCTCTTTCTTTTCTTATCATCTATACAGTTATTTAAGTTCCTTTTTAGAATGCAGTGACAGTTTTTTTATACTTTAAGTTATTGTCTTTACATAAAGCACTGCTTTAATTTCTATTGTTTATTTATTTGGCAAAATTTCCAGAAACTGTCAGGGATTTCATACCACACAATTTACAAAGCATAAAAATATTTTAAAGGGTTTGATTCAAAACTTTGGCTATAATTTTAGTTTTCAAGCATCAAGCATAGCTTTAGTGAATATAATATTTAAGGCTACTAGAGGGTATTGAATGGTAAAGTTAGAGAAGAGTGGTATGTTCGGTAGTACCTGACACCTAGCACCAATCTCAGCATGTTCAGTCCTCTCTGAATCTACATTATCAGCATACACTCTATTAGAAACATAAGCTGCAAGATGTCATGAAGTTAACTTTTTGTATCTTAGACAAACAAATTCAACAGGAAAAATAAGAGCCAAAGGCTATTTAATCAAAGGTGACTAAAATATCCAGGCAATTAAAATCTGTCTACTCTGTAGGAATTATGAATTAAAGGCTGTTTTTGCATCTGTTTTCAATCATGCTATTCTCCAAGGACATCCAGGGTGAGTGGCTAAAGCATAACACCCTTTAAATATCTTTCCAGTATGAACGTTTTAAACTCTCAAATCAGTGAAGGCTGATTTTACAATATCTTTTGATCTGATAAGCTTCTTCTATCGGTATGGTCTGCACCCAAAATATGTGTGACACCAGCATTCTCTGGTGTGAGCATTTGATTCTAGTTTCTGTCCTCAGAGAAAGTCAATGCACTCAGAAAACACTGTTACATTTCATTGCATAAGATTCAGCTCTCCGTTGACTTAGCTTTAAGCATTTCAGTTTTTGACAAATGCGTATATTAGTCAGGTCAGTTTTAGAGCCTGCACATGCCCATTTATTTCTCTATTGTTCCAAGTCACACCTCATACTTTTTGGTTTCATACTTTGTGCCAGGCCCAGCAAAGCGTTTTTTGGCATATCAACTATGCCGAACCCTTGTACCAAGCCAGTATGACAGGTGTGAAAATTAAGGCTCTGAGGGGCAAAAGGACTGGCTCAAGATCATACAATAGTGAGTCATAAAATCAAGACTTGGACCCAGATCCCTCTGTCCCTAAATCTTGCATTCTTCGACTTCACACAATAGGCCCTTCCAGTATATCGTAACAATTTTCGAGTCACAATATATTCTCGGTACTAGCATGACTGGTGGGGACACTTAGGAAAAACAGGACCAAAACATGCCAATCTGACTTCCAGAGAAGGAGATACGCTGTAATTACTGGAATGAGATAAAGATTGTTAAGAATACATGACAAATATTGTGCAAATCATGAAACTTAATTCCCGTTTCTGTTGATTTTGTGACAAATGTAAAAAAAAAAGTAATAATTTCATAGTTTCTGGGACACTGCCTATGCAAATGTGTTTGCCCATGTCAGCACCTGCTCATGGGAATCACTGATCATTGCCTACTTAGACAAATTCAACTAGGGCTGGGAGTTAATCAGAGCCAAATAATACAGGCTCCTACACACACACACACACACACACACACACACACACACACACACACAATTATTTATATGCCTATACCTGTGTCCTGGAAAGGCCACCCTAGAATAAATTTAAGGACTCTGAACTAATCCAATGCTCATCTTTTTGCTTATTCATCTGTCTGAGTTTCTATGGATGAATTATGAATTATTATTATTATTATTATTATTATTATTATTATTATTACTTTGTATTTAGTATAGGATCTATATGGTCTACAGTGTCTTCAGGGTCTCACTATGTAGATTGGACTTGTAGTGATTCTCCTGTTTTCAGCCTCCCAAGCGCTGGGATTACAGGTACATGCTACCATGTCCAGTCTCTATCGCAGTCCCAGGGTGCCCTGGGGCAGAACTGGCAGAGCACACCGGGGATTGAACCCCTGCTGCTGCTGCATTCTGCCTAAGCAGGCATTTTAATCCACTGAGCTATCTGGCTGGCCCTGAAGTATGAATTTTTAAAAATTATTTTTTTATTTGTTACAAGGTCTTGCTACACAACTCAGACTCATAGTGATCCTTCTCTCTCATCCTTCCCAGTGCTGTGATTACAGCTGCGTGGATTACATCCTTCCCAGTGCTGGGATTACATACTAGTTTTGATGGCCAGTATGGTGCAACTGGGGTTCCAGGGTGGGCACAACATGCAGTGCCAGGGATTGAATCTGGGTCCTTGTGCTTGGCAGGCAGGTGCTTAGACCACTGAGCTATCTCCCCAGCATCTGAAGTCTGCATTTGTACAAATATACTAAGTTGACAGTGGGAATTGAATAGAACTCACAGACTACAGATAATTTGAAAATTATGGAACATTAATATGTTCTTTTCTATTTAATTTATTCAATAATCACAATTCTACTTTTTAAAAATCAGAGATTTCAAAATCTGAGTTTTGATTTTAGTTG
>PVKA01048139.1:0-13954 GCA_004027165.1 Ctenomys sociabilis
AGATTGCTGGTCCCACCCCACAGCCCCAGAACCACTGCAGGTCAGCTGGAGTGAGAACTCCAAGCCTGCCATGCTGGACGGACATTTCTCAGCAATCCCAAGTCCAACCCCACGGCCCCAAACCCAGCACAGCCTGGCCTGTGAGTGAGGGCTCTGGGCCTGCTGCACCGAAGGGACCTTTCCAAGCCTTCTCAGGTTCCAGCCTGTAGACCCGGACCCAGCACAGGCTGGCTGACCCAGTATAGCCTACTCAGTGAATAAGATCATCCACTAACCTTTTGTGAGCCCAGAAGACACACCAAAGCCCAGGCCTGCCCACCTGGGGAACGACCTGCCTGACACAGGAGGGCTGACCCCAGCAATTTTCTGGCCCTCACCCCAAAGCCAACCAAGACAGTGGGAATTTTCATTACTTGCTCTACATCCCAGTTCGGTTCATGCTTGCCTGAACAGGGAACCAACAGAGGGGAACCACAGGAGCTGCAGCAAGAGAGGAACTGAACACAACAGCAGTATTCAGGATAGGAATACCTGGATAATTTCAAACTTAATGGACTGGCACCCGAATCTCATAAAAAGCTAAGGTTATAGCTGCACCAAAGCTTTACACCAAAGGTCAAAGGTCAGCGCTATACAAAACGGCAAAAACAATGGGAAAAATGCAATCCCAGACCTCGAGTCCATCAGTAAGGGCAGAGGACACTAACTCAGCTGCAATGAATGAATTAACAGATACAGCAGCAAAGGAACAACAGCAGAAAGGTATAGAGGAAATAAAACGAGAAGTAATTCCCCAAATTAAAAAAGAAATATCTGAATACATAGTATCTGAAATAAAGAATGAATTCCAGAAATATTGGGTAGAAAAACAATGCTCACCCAGAACAAGTGCAGAGAGCACTATTCCAACTGAGATGTATGAATTAACAGCATGTGAAGCAAAGAAACAACAGCAGAAAGATCACAAGGAACTCAAAGCAGAAATAATTTCTGAAATCAAAAAAAGAATTATTTGAAAAAAAAAAGAATTCTTTGAAATCATAGCATCTGAAATACAAAAACAAGTCCAGAAATATACAGAAAACACAATTTGGAAAAAACACTGCAGAAAAAGAATTAATAACTACCTCTAAAGAAGACATGGATAAAAAAAAAATTGAGGAGATCAGAAATACGATGGATTCCTTGAATGAACAATACAGAAAAGAAATAGAACACATGAAACACAGTCAAAGAGATATAGAAGAACTAAAAATAGCAATCACGAGTCTACAAAACTATTTGAGTGAAAGTGAAGACAGAGTTTCAGATCTTGAAGATGCCGGAGCAGCTAGTGAAAAGGTGAGATAGGATCTCTTAAAAACAATGAGAATGCAGGAAAAAATAATCCATCACCTGCAAAATGACGCCAGGATGAACAATGTGAGAATAATTGGTATCAAAAAGAATGCAGGAGTCATTAAAAATGACATAAAAAGAATTTGGGGAGAAATAATTGCAGAAAACTTCCCAAATACGAGGAAACAATCCAACATTCAGGTCACCGAGGTATACAGAACACCAAATAACTTCAACTCAAGTAGAAACACACCGAGACATATAATAGTTAAGATCCCAGAAATCCAACACAAAAAAAATATATACTGAAAGCTAATAGAGAGAAGAAGCAGCTCACATTCAAAGGAAAACCCATCAGAATTATAGCCAACTGCTCCACAAAAACAACAAAGGCAAGGAGAACATGGAGCAGAGTTTTTCAAGTCCTACACGAAAACAAATTCCAGCCCACACTATTATATCCTGCAAAACGCTCTTTCAAGTTTGATGGAGAAGTGAAATACTTCCACAAAAAAGAACAACTAAAGAATTTCATGATGACAAAGCCATCCCTCCACAGGCTGCTGAAAGAGGTTCTAGAGAGAGACCACAGTGACCAGAACTCCATGAATGAGAATGGAAGGAACCCACTAAATAGGACAGACAATTAAATACAGGTTACAAAGGAGTAAACAACAACAGGTAAATATCATGACAAACATAAGTCAGCACATTTCAATTATAACCATCAATGTAAATGGACTCAATTCTCCAATTAAGAGAAATAGACTGGCACAGTAGATTAGGAAACAAAATCAAACAATATGCTGTATACAAAAACACACTTAACTCAAAAGGACATTCATAGGCTCAAAGTCAAAGGACGGGAAACACTACATGGCCCAGCACCTCAGAAAAAAGCAGGAGTAGCAATTCTGTTCTCAGACAGTCTCAACTTCAAACCAAGAATGATCAAACGACACAAAGGTCAGGGGAAAAATTCAAGAGCAAGAAGTAACACTAATAAATATCTATGCACCAAACACAGGAGCACCCAACTATGTAAGACAAATCTTAAGGGACATGAAAAACTTAATGTCTAAGAACAATCTTAACAGGAGACCTTAACACACCCTTATCTCAAAAAGATAGATCAACCAGACAGAAAATTAGCAAGGAAGTAGCAGAACTGAACCAGAGCTTGGAACAAATGGACCTGGTGGACATATACAGAGTATTCCACCCAACCACAGCTGAATACACTTTTTTTTCAGCTGCACTCGGGTCATTTTCCAAAAGGGACCACATACTAGTCCAGAGGTCATGCCTAAGTATATGCAAGAAAATAGATATTATCCCATGCATATTATCTGACCACAGTGCAATGAAACTGGAAATAAATGACAAAAGAAACCAGAAAAACCCACTAAATTCATGGAAACTAAACAACACCCTACTCAGCAATCAATGGGTTGCAGAAGAAATTCAACAATATCTACAATTCAATGAAAATTCAAGTACAACTTACCAGAATTTATGGGATGTGAAGAAAGCAGTTCTTAGAGGGAAAATAATAGCTATGAACTCACATATTAGGAAAACAGAAAGGGAACAAATTAGCACCCTAATGTTGCACCTCCGACAACTAGAAAAAGAAGAGCAAACGAAACCCAGAGCGCAAAGACGGGAAGAAATCATAAAGATTAGAGCAGAAATTAATTCAATTGAGATGAAGAAAACAGTTCAAAGAATCCACAAATCAAAAACTTGGTTCTTTGAAAGAGTAAATAAAGTTGATAAGTCTCTAGACAACCTCATCAAAAAGAGGCAAAAGAAAATTCAAGTACAAGCGATAAGAAATGAAAAGGGTGAAATCACCACAGACCCAGTGGAAATTCAGAAAATTGTCGATAGTTACTTCAAGAATCTTTACGCTGACAGAATAGAAGACACAGAAGAAATGGACAGATTTCTCGAAAGGTACAAATTACCAAAACTGAATCAGGAAGATATAAAAACTCTCAATAAGCCAATAACAGTCAATGAAATACAAAACGTAGTAAAAAGCTTACCGACAAAGAAAAGTCCAGGTCGTGATAGATTCATAGCTGAATTCTATAAGAAATTTATAGAAGATATAATCCCCCACACTCCACAAACTCTTCAATGAAGTTGAAAAGGAAATAGTCCTCCCAAAATCATTTCTGGAGGCAAGTATAATACTGATTCGAAAACCAGGGAAAGACACAACCAAAAAGGAGAACTACAGGCCAATCTCCCTCATGAACATAGATGCAAAAATACTCAATAAAATCCTGGCAAATAGAATACAGCAAATCACCAAGAACATCATACACCATTACCAAGTAGGATTCATCCCAGGGATGCAAGGATGGTTCAATACTTGACAATCTATAAATGTAATTAATATATTAATAGACTGAAATCTAAAAGCCACATGATCATCTCAATTGATGCAGAGAAAGCTTTGACAAAGTCCAACACTCATGCATATTCAAGGTCCTACAGAAAATTGGAATAGATGGACTCTATCTTAACTTGATAAAAGCCATTTATGCCAATCCAAAAGCTCATCTAATTCTAAATGGGGAAAATCTGAAATCTTTTACTCTTAAATCAGGTACAAGACAAGGATGTCCTCTATCACCCCTCCTATTCAATATAGTGTTGGAATCCTTAGCAAGAGCCATTAGAAAAGAGGGAGAAATAAAGGGAATAAGAATAGGAAAAGAAGTTAAATTATCACTATTTGCAGACAACATGATACTTTACTTGGAAGACCCCAAAAATTCCACCAAGAATCTACTAGAACTGATAGGGAAATTCAGTAGCATAGCAGGATACAAAATCAATACACAAAAGTCAATTGCATTCCTCTACACAGATAACAAACACACTGAAAGGGAAACAATAGAAACAATACCTTTTACAATAGCTTTGGGATTCACTTAACCAAGGAAGTCAAAGATCTTTTCAAAGAAAATTAGAACACCCTAAGAAAAGAGATTATAGAGGATTTCAGAAAATGGAAAGATATTCCATGCTCCTGGATAGGAAGAACCAACATCGTGAAGATGGCCATACTCCCATAATTGCTGTACAGATTTAACGCAATCTCTATCAAACTGCCACCAACATGCCTCCCACATATAGAGAAATCAATCCTAAAATTTATTTGGAACCACAAACGACCTAGAATAGCAAAGGCAATCTTGGCCAATAAAGACAAGGTAGGAGGCATCACAATTCCTAACTTGAAATTATACTACAAAGCCACTGTGATAAAATCAACATGGTATTGGCAACAAAATAGACCTGAGGATCAGTGGAATAGATTAGAAGATGCAGAGGCATCTATGAAAACACTCAGCCATCTTATCTTCGACAGTACAGTTGGGATAGATAACACTGTGCTTCTACATAACTCTATGAGAGGCAAGTTTTTCACTAATGGTGGTTGGACAGGATATTATGTCAGCTTCTAGTACTATGGACAAACACTAGGAAAATAACAAGGTAGAAAGTATTAATTGTTGAATCTTTGATGTAATTCAGGTATAAAAAATAAGATACACAAACAGCTACACTCTCTTAATTTACTGATAAGAGACATAGGGTATAATAATGTCTGTAAGTATAATATCATGTATGCACCTTCTATGATACCAAAACATTATGAAAACAGTTTGCAATGTATTAATTTATCAAATCCATCTTGCCAAGGTATTTTAAAACTGTCTCATTGATATTTGTACTTCAATAAAACAAAAATAAAAGTTAAAAAAACAAAAAAGAAAGAAAGAAACCTGCAAGCAATCTGGAACCCAGAGGAAGGACTTCGGAAGCAGGACACCCGGAGCACTGGGACAGGCTTTCTTTTGCTGCCACCTTGTGGTCACATGGGGAAACCGTAGCCTGGAGCTGTTCTAGGTGCTGGAGGAAACATCTATGTAAGGCAAGCTCATTCTCTTTTGACAGAGATGATGAAGTTCCACCACATAAAAATCTGCCCACCACGCTTCGTACAAGTGGACCAGTAGAATTTGGATTGAGACTTCTTATTGCATGGGTACACTGTGGGCTCCCTATGAGATTCTGAGGGAACAGGGTGCTGACTCTGAGCTAGGGGATCAGGATGGAAGATTCTGACAGACCATCAGTGCACCAAAAGGAAAGAACCCTCATAAAATGAAAAGAAAAAAACAGATTTGATCCTGGCACCACCTGCTGCACTGGCTCCACCCCAGGTATACTGTACCAAATACATAGAATAAAAAATAAAAAAGGAAAAAGCGCTGAGTCAGGACACTGGAGACCCCAGATCAAGTCTTGACCTAAATATTTTCTTGTGTGACCTCCCACAGTATCTCTGCCCCATATTATGTAGTAACACTGGCAGAGCCATGATTGGAGTGGAACAATCAACAGTAGCCAACCTCTGGAAGCAGTCTGGAGGCCCATCAGCAGATGACTGGATAGGGCCAGTCAAATAGCTAAGCAGATTAAAGCACCTGTAAGCAGGCACAGGGGCTGGGTGTTCAATCCCTGGGCCTGCTGTGCTGGCCTAGCTCCCGGGGCACGCTGAGATAGCAATTAAGACTGGGTGTGGTGGTGCATGCCTGTAATCCCAGCTCTTGGGAGTCTAAACAGGAGAATCACTACAATTCCCATCTAGTAGTGAGACCCTGAACACGCTTATACCATTCCCTAAAATAAAAAAAACAGATGACTGGATTTAAAAAAATGGAGGATACACACAAGGGGAATAGTGTTCAACCATTAAAACCTACAATCATGTCATTTTCAGGAGAACTGATATAAGTGGAGGCCATCACACTAAATGAATCAAGCCAGACTCAGAAAGGTAAATATTATGTGAGAGAGAGAGAGAGAGAGAGAGAGAGAGAGAGAGAGAGAGAGAGAGAGAGAGAGAGAGAGAGAGAGAGATAACATGCATGTTAAATGCATGCACCAAATTTCAAAAGCAAACCTAGCCATCCTGTGTTACTATCATGTTTAATTTAAGAAAGTGTCTCTAATTATCCAAAAAGTGGGAATATCAAGCCTGTGCTTTGTATGGGTTTTCATTCCACTGTCCACATTCCTTGAACATTCAGCATCCATGGCCACTGTATTAGGACTTGGGGTCACAGAGCTGACCATGTATTTGTTCCCTACCCCCTTCCCTTGGTGAGACAGCCTCAGGCCTGCTCTCTAAATCCTGTGTAGAGCCATCTCTGACCTTTGGGAGCCTCTGTCTTTCCAGTCTGGCTACCTCTAGCTGTCTGTAGTTGGGCCATGTAAGCCAACATCCTCTCCTGCCCTATCCAGCACCCCTGCCAGAGCAGGACCAGCAAAGCCATGCTTCAGGGACCCTTTCACTTCAGCTCCCAGGTACACATTACCTGCAAAACCTATCTGGGATGGAACCTTCTTTTCTGAGAATGCTCTCAGCCACCGAGCTTTGCTTCATTTCTCCCAGGGTGCATGTCTAGCAGGAGCTCTCTCTGACTTTGTTGCCTAAACTATCTCATGAATAGCTACAAGATGACTGCTGTTCTCAACTCCTAAGAAAAAGTCCTGCCCTGGTCGCAACCCCACTCCTGGGCCATGTGGCCTCAGACTCTTGCAGTTGCCACAGCACTGACTGGGCCTTGATTATGTGCCAAGGACTGCTTTAAATCCTTTTTAAAAATTATCTCATTAATTTCCCTCAATAATACTATTACGAGAATGTTATTATCCCCACACTACCTCAGCAGAGTTTAGCTGAGGACATAAGGGAGAAAGTAGGGCAATCCATGTCCAACATCTTACTCTGAAATTCACTGACAGAGAAATTGTCCCTCAACAAATTATCTCTGGAGGAGCATGATGTCACTTGATCATAAGTTCTTTTCAGATGGAAAATTAATAGATTTTTCCAAAACATTGGAGGTAGTTTTTCTTCATAGCACTTATGACAATTCTTAATAATATGTTCGTTTGAGTCATCATTTTTAATAGTATCCCTTTCTAAATCAGCTTGGCTCTCAGTAAATACTTGTGAAAAGAAGGGAGAAGGGTTGAAAAGAAGAAATGAGGACCTGACATAATGAACCCAGATCTACGCACATATGGGCCAGAGTCAGCCTCCCCTGCCCATGGGCATCTGTAGAGCAACTCCCTGACCATGCAGACATCCCCACCTGCTACAGCCTGTCCAAAGTGGGGGTGTGGTATGCGACCAAATTCAGGAATACTTAGCAGGTTATTTTCGTTATGACTCAAAAATAACAGTGCTGGTTCCCAATCCCCTCACCAAGTATAAGCTGGTGCTAGAGCAAATGTTCAGCCCCTACTCTGAGTCAAGAGCCCTCTGTCCTTCAGCCAAGCCTCAGTAATTTGGTGGAGAAGGAAAGATGCATGTAAGAAGGCCACAGACCCCCCCACTCACCTTCACAAGTGTACCAATTTCCAAAAATAAGCACTCTTACCCAACTTCATGAGCACACACAAATCATTTAATCATTCATTTTAAAAGGATGAATTTCAATCACAAGTAACACACACACTCACAAAGTGAACTCTGAAATATATAAGTAACACTTAAAAATTAAATGCTTCTTAATTTCCTTTCTGCCTATCAATTTCAAAGGCTTTTCTCTCAGGCTTTCACAGAAAGCAAATTGGCCAAGCAATGGCCATGATTCATCCACATGGCTGACACTGACAAGGGATCTACAAAGTGTGATACAGGGTTATAGGATAAATCCGGATAAATCTGACTGACCTTATCAGATACAAAAGTTACATTTCTTGTTATATAGGTCTTGCTTTATCTTGCTCTTAACCATCCAGTAGAAAAGGATAAAAATGAGGTATATAAAGTAAAGCCATATTAATATGCTGCACTGTGAAGGGCTCAAGTCAACAACTTCTGTGGATAGCCCACTACTATTGTGGACTGCTGGACTGTGGGAGATTGTTTTAGTGAATTCATGGACCTATAGTATGTAGATGCCAGTGGAATACCCATTTCTGATTTTTTTTTTGATAAACAAAAAAGGGGATACAAAGGAAGGACCATTTTGTATTTGTATATACAGAATAGTTAGGATAAATATACAGCAACTTTTGCTTAATTCAATGAGTAGAAAGATTTGTACTAATAGCATTTGGACAGGATATCTTGTCTGCTTCTTGTACTATGGATAATCACTAAGAAAATAACATACAGTGTATTAATTATTGAAACTGTCCTATTAATCAGTTTTCATACTTTCTCATTGCTATTTACTTCTCAATAAAATATAAAAACAAGAAAAGGCCTGAAATGGCTTTTTTGATCATTTTCTTCTGTTTTGTTCTTTTTTGAGTCCAAGGGCATCCACCCATTTCTTTATACAATCCAAACCAGATGTTTCAAAGTTGATCAAAAGAGGAAAATAGATAACTTCTTTATTCCACAGCATTAACCAATTATTGCCATATTCAGGTAAAGTCCAGGGAGGCGAGGCTGAGACAGGCAAACCAGAGCTGTGCTGGGTGGTGCCTTTAGTGGCTAGTGCCCATCAGACGGTCCAGCGAGTGGACTGGAGGGAGGGTGAGCTCTGTCGGGCTCCTCTCCTCAGATATGTGGTTTGCTCTTTTCTTCCCTTTGGCCTACCAGTGACACCTTGAAAGCTACTGATGGTCACAATTGGACCTCTGTCCACACACCCAAGACTCACTCAGTCAGTCATTCATTCATTTAGTGAGTATACTTTTTGAAATGTTTTAAGAATGCAAAAAAGGACAAATAAAACCTCTCCAAACCTCCACATTAGCAGGAAGAGCAAGTAATTATAATAAAATGAGATGCCTCCTACAGTGATAGAAGTACAAGATGCTAAACTATTTTCTTTATACAAAGAGCAAAAAGTGTGAAATTCCTCCGTGCTTGGACTACTCTTAGATATTCAGATCTGAGATTAGTCATCTCTCCCATGTTTTCCATGCACTGTTTATGTAATCTGGGTCATCCTCCTCATCTCTTCATGTGAGATGGCTCATTTCACTGAATGGCTCTCAACCGGGATAAGGGAACTAGAAAATAAGAAACACTCTGGGCCCACCCCCAAGTTCTGACTTCCTGATGTGTGTACCCAACTTTTGAAAAATCATCCAGTTGGATCTCGCGTGACCTGAGAAGTGGTTTAAATTGGCCTCTCTCTCTCCCTCTGGTCTCTCCTGATGAGACTGTCACTGCCTATAACAAGATGAAGCCTTTGATGATGTCAGAAGGGAACTGGAGAGAGGATTTGCTCCAAAGAGTCAGTAGAAGATGTTACCATCTGGAGAGACATTTGGCTTCTGTGATTTGTTGTGACATTTGCTCACTGGAGCAAAGCCAAGGCAGGCTGGAGATGCAGCATCTCTCAGAAGCAGACTGGTGTCTGTTCCAAATTATCTGAGGAAGTTCAGGAAGATGGTAGATAACAGAGCATGGAGCAGAAAGTTGTGGAGGGGAAGGCTGAGATCTAGGGTTGATATTAGCAAGCAGTAATTTACTCCAGTCATTGTGATTTAAATAACTGGTGTCCCACAGGTCCTTCCTTCTGACATCATCTAGTTCCCTTATCCCAGTCAGAGCCATTCAGTGAAATGAGCTATCTCGCATAAAGAGATGAGGAGGAAGACCCAGATTATATAAACAGTGCATGGCAAACGTGGGAGAGATGACTAATCTCAGCTCTGAATATCTAAGAGTAGTCCAAAAACAAAACTGTCAAGGAATCTAACAGGCTAGAAATGCAAGAATGGATGCAGACTGTACATAAGCCAAGTTCTGTAAAACTCCAGGTCACATAGGAGTGATGTCAATGTTAGGGGCTGTAACACAATATCTATGTATAACTGTGAAGAGCAGACAGGAAGCTTAGAAAGCAGCATTCTAAATGCCAGGATGTGTCTTCTTCTATTCTTCACTTTTCTTTATGAAGTTCCTAAGTTTTCTATACTAAAATTGTGTTACAGCCCTTGGTATTTACCTAACAGAGTTGACAACTCATGTGTGAAAAAGCCTACACCTGGTTTATATATGGTCATTCATGATTTCCATTGCCTGAAAGTAACCAAAGTGTGTGTGTGATTTACACCAGGAATGTCCCCAAAGGTCTCATACACTCATAGGTGGGGCTTTGGAAGGTGGCTGAATTATGTACTTAACCACTTTCTGCAGAAGCTCTGGAAGTTCTTCTATCAGTGCATCTTCAGTTGCCTCAATGTCCTGACTCAATTAAAAATGTTTACTGTTCATAATCATTTTGACTTGAGGAAGCTCCAGAAAGTGCACAGCATTGGATCTGGTAAACAAATGGACAAGGACATATTCTGCTTTCTAGGAGTCTGTCTTTGTATTGGATGGCAAAAACAGTCAACATATCTTTTATGTTTTCTTTTTTAGAAAGAAATAATACAAATGACACAGAATTTCACTAAACAAAATAATAGAAGTTCAGCAATGTTTGTTGTACTGCCTAGTGTTGTCTTCAAATTAGTTGTTCGTATTATGCGACACATGACTGCAAAATTAGAAAAATGTTACACGAAACTAAGAAGAAAAAAGAAATTTAAGCATTAACTTCTCCTTTCCATAGACCAGCAGAAATCAACAGCACAATTTTCCAAGTCATCCTGCATGCATATATAGATGATATTGATAGATAAATATATAGATATAGATGATATAGATATAGATATATCTCACCTCAGTAATTCATTCCCTTTTAACACATCCATTTTCTTTTCACACTATCTACTGTACCTTTCAGATTTTATTTACTCTTTCCAGTTCTTACACTAGTAAGACAATACGATGTTTGCATATCCAGGTCTGATTTATTTCACTTGGATACATTTTCTTATTGCATTCATTTACTGATAAAAACCTTAAATGCATCCTTTTTAATAGCTGAATAATACTCTGTTGTGTAAAAGGCCACATATTTTTATCCATTCCTCAGTTGATGGGCATTTGAGTTGTTTCCAAGATTTAGGTAGGACAAATTGTGCTGCTGTAAACATAGGTACACATATATCACTGTAGTATAATGTTTTCAACTCATTTGGAAAAATACCCAGGGGATAACAGCTGGCTTGAGTGGGACCTCCAATACTAATTCCTTTAGAAATCTCCACACTGACTGGGAGATATCTTGGTGGTCTGAACACATGCCTGGCCAGCACAAGTACCTGGGTTCAATCCCTGGCACTGCATGCCATGTCAGCCCCAGCCATGCCACCTACCAAAACTGAGCATAGCTGTGCATGCCTATAATCTCAGCACTGGGACAGCTGAGATAGATCACGAGGAGCCCAAGTTGTGTTGCAAGATCCTGTACCAAATAAAATAAAATATTAATAAAAAGAAATCCCCGCGCTGATTTCCATAGTAATTGTACCAATCTACATGCCCATTTACAAGGGAGAAGGGTCTGGCCTGTAGATGCCACCAGTGCAGAACTGTAGCAGATCTGCTGGTATGCTGTCCCTCCATCTGAGAACACAGGTGGACAATGGACAGCTATGGGGATCTATGAGTCTGGCCCACACCCACCACTAGCATGGAACCTTCTCTGAGCTTCAGCTCCCCTCCACCAAAAGCTTTAGTGCACACTACCTTCTCCCCTAACCCCATGGGAACCTAACTGAACTGTGCCTGTCCCATCACTGCTGAGACAAGGTGATCGATGGAACTTTATAAATGCTGAAACAAAGGAATAAAATGCAGTCTTAGTCCCCTAGCCAACCCAGAGCAAGTCTAGGAGACAAGAACATAGAGGAACTTGAAAGTGGCACAACATACGTTTCTGGATTGATAGCAACTAAAATACAGAAACAACTCCATCAAGCTGTAGAAGAAATCAGAACAGAAATAATCTCTCAGGCCAAAAAACACATGACAGTAATCATGAAAGAATTCCTTTGCAAATCTAAAGAAGATAAAGATAAATAAAATAGAAGAGAATAGGAAAATGATGGAAACACTGCAGGAACAATATGGGAAAGAATTACAATTCATAAAACAGATTTCCAGGAAATCAGAATTTCTACTGAAAGCTGGCAAAACCACTTGAATGAAACTAATGAAGCTAGTTTTCTATTTCTTTCTTTGTTTGCCTTTGTTCTATCAGGACTGAATCAAGTGTTGCTCATTGCCTCTAGTTTCTATAAATGTGTGTGTTTTCATTACAAAAGAAGGAAGGAAGGAAGGGAGGGAGGGAGAGAGGGAGGGAGGCCTTTTTCCCTTTTAGCTGTACATACTGATAACATTAATGACAGAGAACTCATACCTATACATGAGATATCCTTCAGGTTCCCTCCAGTCACCTCTCTTAAACCCTGCTTCCCTTCTTTATTTTCTAAATCTTTGTTTCCATTCTTCCATCTATCCTTTTTTTTCTTGCACCTTCTTTCTTACACCCCCCCTCTTTTGTTTCTCTTCTCATTTGAACATTTTCTTCTCATTTCCCAATGCCTACTATACATTTATGCCCTTATTTACACTTTTGTTCTTATGCCAGAGAAACAGTTGTGGTATTTACACATGTGCATCTGATTTATTTCACTTAAGAGTATGGTCTCCTGCTTAGTCAGATGCAGGGACCAGGGTTCCATCTCCAGCCTGCTCTGCTGGCCTCAACCCTGTTGTGCACTGAGGTGGCACATGAGACTGGGCATGGTGGCAGTGCCTGTAACCCCAGTGCTTGGGAGGCTGAAGACAAGAAGATCACTGAGAGTCCAATCTGTGTAGTGAGACCCTGTAGATCCTGTACTAATACACACAAAAAAGAAAGAAGAAAGAAGAAAGACGAAAGAAGAAGAAGAAGAAGAAGAAGAAGAAGAAGAAGAAGAAGAAGAAGAAGAAGAAGAAGAAGAAGAAGAAGAAGAAGAAGAAGAAGAAGAAGAAGAACAAGAACAAGACGAAGACAAAGACAAAGAGGAAGAGGAAGAAGACGAAGCACAACAACAAGAGCAAGAATAAGAACAAGAAGAAGGAGAAAAGTATGACCTCAAGGTGTGCCCATTTCCCTGGGAATGTTCAAGCTTATCCCTCTTTATGGCAGGGTAGTATTGCATTATATATTTTACAAAAACACATCTTTTTAAAAAATAATTTTATTGAGAAAGAAATAGCAATGAGACAGTTTCAAAACCGATTAGTAGAACAGCTTCAATAATTAATACACCGCATATTGTCGTCTTCATATGGTTATTCATAGTACGAGGTGCAGACAGGATATCCTATCCACAAACACTGTTAGTAAAATCTTTCCTCTCATTGAATTAAGACAAAGTAGCTATATATATCGATCCTAACTATTTTGAATATACAGATACAAAATGGTCCTTCATTTGTATCCCCTTTTTGTTTAGTTTTGTCAGAAATGGGTATTCCACTTCAGTATAAATGCTTCAAACTTATCATTCTTAATAGCTGAGTAATACTCCATTATATAGAAATACCACATCTTTTTCAACCATTCCTCATGTGATGGACATCTTGGTTGTTTCCAAGATTTTGCTATCACACATTGTGCTGCTATAAACATAGGTACACATATATCTCTATGATACAATGTATCCAAATCCT
>PVKA01048140.1:0-13954 GCA_004027165.1 Ctenomys sociabilis
CGGTATTTCAGATCCTATGACTTCAAAAAGTTCTTTTTTGATTTCAGAACTTATTTCTGCTTTGAGTTCCTCATGATCTTTCTGCTGTTGTTTCTTTGCTTCAGATGCTGTTAATTCATATATATCAGTTGGAATAGTGCTCTCTGCACTTGTTCTGGGTGAGCATCGTTTTTCCACCCAATGTTTCTGGAATTCATTCCTTATTTCAGATACTATGTATTCAAATATTTCTTTTTTAATTTGGGGAATTACTTCTCGTTTTATTTCCTCTATAGCTTTCTGCTGTTGTTCCTTTGCTGCTGGATCTGTTAGTTCATTCGTTGCAGCTTAGCTAGTGTCCTCTGCCCTTCTTAATGGACTCGAGGTCTGGGATTGCATTTTTCCCCTTCTCTTTGTCATTTTGTATAGCACTGCTCTTTGACCTTTGGTGTAGAGCTTTGGTGCAGCTATAAATCTTAGATTGTTATGAGATTCGGGTGCCAGTCTATTAAGTTTGAGATTTTCCAGGTATGCCTATCCTGGCTCTAGCTGTTGTGTTCAGTTCCTTTTTTGCTGCCGCTCCTTTGGTTCCCCTCACTTGGTTCCCGGGGTCAGCCCTCCTGTGTCAGGCAGGTCGTTCCCCAGTTGGGTGGGCCTGGGCTTTGGTGGGTCTTCTGGGCTCACAAAAGGATAGTGGATGATCTTATTCACTGAGTAGGCTGTACTAAGCCGGCCAGCTTGTGCTGGGTCTGAGTCTACAGGCCGTAACCCGAGAAGGCTGGGAAAGGTCCCTCTGATGCAGTGGGCCTGGAGCCCTCACTCACAGGCCAGGCTGTGCTGGGTTTCGGTCCATATCGTGGGACCATGGATTGCTGAGAAATGACCCTCCGGCTTGGCAGGCTTGGAGTTCTCACTCCAGGCCGACCTGCACTGGGTCTGGGGCTGTGGGGTGGGACCGGTAATCACCTGGAAATGTTTCTCTGGCACAGTGTGCCTGGAGCTGTCACCGGGCCACGGGAGGTGGCGGGCAGCTTAATCCCTGGGAAATGTATCTCAGGCACGACGGGCCTGGAGTTCTACACTACTGACCTTTGATGTCCAGAGAATCGGGAAAATTCCCACTCAATCAGTGGGCTTTAGGTCAGGGGATCCGGGGAGGTGTTGCTGAGTGGGTCCTGAGGTTTCAGGCCAGTCACTGGCTTGGAGGGGTTGGGGACAGGGATTCGCGTAGCGCACGTGGAAAGAAGCCAAAGGCTCTCCCTCAGACTCACCACACTCTCACTGATCTGGGAAGCCTGGTGAGTCCTGTAAATTCGCTCTCGCTGGGAGAGCTTGGCGCGGGCTCCAGGAGGCCGCTGGAGTCAGCCACTGTCTCTGGCCAGTCTCAGGGGCTGGGTGGGCGCGGGCGGGGTGGAGCTCTTCTAACATTTTTAAAGCAGAGGACTCTCATTACTATTTTCCTAGGGATAATTACTATAAAATATTTCATGTAGTTTTAAACCAATTATTTTCATCTTCAACCAAGACAGCCCATCAGACCAAAGAGAGTTCAAATTATTTTCTTTTGGGGTGGCTGCCCCCTCACAGAAAGCGAACCTGTGGTCTTAAGAAGCCAACCAACATGTTAGCCACACCCACCGTGGCCACAGCGAAATGTGAAGTCAGTGAAATAAACAGAATGTAAAAGCTCCTCTTTTAATAATTGTTTTAATTATTTTAAACTACTTATTACAAGTAGTTAATATGATTCATATTTTGTTCTATTTCTAACTGGGTAACCTAGCTCAAAACAAATCATTATTTTCAAAAAGCGAATGTAGTTTCATAATAAACTGATGTAGTAAATCCTTCACATTTTTACTGGCAAAGTCTTACATGAGTGAAATAGTGAATTTATCACTTAGTAAATTATAACGATAAATTCTTTCAAAATAGCCATGCCATTTTTATATCAGTGAGATATTTATATTTTACAGTGATTAATCAGCATGTATAAAACAGTCAGATTAAGCTCCTTGCAACAATTTTTCTTTCATGAACTTTTGGAAGTGTACTCCTTACCAGGCAGACGAGAACCAAGCTGTTCCCAGAAACCTGTGCTTCCCACTCCCGACTGCCCCCTCCCTCCTCACTGTCACAGTCTCCAGTCATCTTGCTGCCCTCCTTCTCATCTGACCTTCTCTTCCTGTAACTCCCAGGAAGTTTGTGCAGACTTTTTATACCTTCCAAATATGCACTCAGACCTTTCGTACTTTTAAACTATCAAGTGTCTCTTTGCAGAATGACAAAATCCTTCACACACTGGCTGTGCTACTCACCGGGCTGGTGGAGGAACCCTGTAAGTGGCTATTTCCTCATACTCCACACACACATTCTTCTTACTGGCTTTTACCTTTTATCTCCGTGTAACAAAATAACACACAGTGTGTAATCCTGCGGCCTTTTATGTGCTGGCTCTACTTCACTGTCTCTAGGAAAACTGGCCGGCCATTTCCTTTCTTCAAATCATTTTGCTGTAGATTTTTGGGGTCAGGTAGAGTCTAGGCCAACCACTTAGGCAGGGCACTAGGCTGCATGAAACAAAGATATTTCAACATGGGGAAACTTCCATTCAAAAGTTTTTAAAGAGACCACACACTTTTCTCTCATTGTTAAAAAAATTAACACTATAAGTCAGAGAACTAAAAGTTAAGGTTCGCTGGGTCTAAACACTCCACTTCAATGTCAACAGACTCAGAACTGCTTTGTGGGTGCCCCTCCCTGCTCTCTCTCTCTCTCTCTCTCTCTCTCTCTCTCTCTCTCTCTCTCTCTTTTAAGAATAAGTTTTTCCCACACAATATAGTTTTAAAGTGCAAATAAATACAAGGTGCAGTCACTGTTTGGATCCCATGTTTTCACTTGGAACCCGTGCCTCACAGATTATGACATGCAGCACACAGAAAATGGGATTAGAAAAGGTGCTGTGGCCATAGGGTTGTCCTCGGGCTGTAGAAGGCAGGGAAAACCCTTCATTATTCTTCCCCTCAGACTGAGGAAGCTCATGATAGCTATGTGTCATCTCTAATGTCATCGGCTCCCTCTCAGGCTTTGTCTCCCTGTCTCCCTCTTTCCTTCACTGTCTCCCCACACCCCTCCTCCTCACTCTCCATGGCTCCCAGGACCAAAGAGAGACAGAAGAGCCAAAGAACAGATCCACCACTCCCTAATGAATTAATAACCATGCCCAGCCCCAATGCAAGCCAGAAAGGACTTTTCAATTCGAAATAGAGTGTAAGGAATTGTTAATAAGATGTACATTAAAAGTTAAAGAACTGGTTTTATTATTATTGTTATGCTTATGAACCTGTTAAAATATTTAGTTTTTTTAAGGGTAGTTTAATAATTATTACATAAATCAGTGCTCTTGTCAGCTAATTTTTAAAAATACACTACCAAAAGTTACAATGGAAATAGAAAAAGAAATCACTGTTTCTATCCAATAAAGTTAGGGCAGAAAGCTATCAATACAGCAGTGGTATAGTAGAATGCCCAAGTTAATATTTTTCTGTTATACAGAGGGAAAAGATGATGTTTAAACTTTAAGCCAAATCTCCCAAATTGAGAAATAGTCATTTAGTTTTTGCAAAAATGTAATGGATTTCTTAAGACAAAGCTAAATAACAATGTCCTTTAAAATAACTTTTATTGCATTTTTTCTAGTTAGACCAAAAATATATTGAGAAATACAGAAGAGTAAAATAGGAATGGAAACAACAGTTACTGTAACTGTACTAATGTATATAATGCCCCAACAAAAACCAGCCAGAGATTCCCAGCTCGCAATGCAGGCAGCACTGGGACCACGTCAAGAGAGCTCTTTACCCAGTGCACAAGGTCTGCATTTCTAGTAAGTCAAAGACAGTGTGCCAAGCAACCAGGCACTCACCCATATGGGGACTTTTCAGACAATGGGGCTGGACAAAAGGAGTACCATTCGTCAAGCATCCTTTGGACTTCTTTTCTGAAGCTCTTGTCTTACATTGCTTATTGAATTAGGAAGAGAGAAACTACATATGAAAAATCCCTCCTAAAAACAAGCAAAGGAAAATACAAAAAACTTGGCTAACACACATAGACACACAGCACAACACTGCTCAACATCATTCGAGACATCATTTTGTTTGTTGCCTATCACTGTGCTACATGGCACAAAAAAAAATTGAAAAAGCTAATCATATATATCATTGGAATGACTTTATTAATCAGCCAATTAAATATAGCCTAAGCAAAACTAAATGTACTTGTGGATATAAGCCTAGTGGTTACAGTACTAAGTTACATTTTACACAATCTAATACAAATTCTCCTATTTTATTCTTCAATTTTGATTTTTGTTTGTAAACAGGGTTTGAGTTCAAGGCTTTCTGAATGTTAGCCCAGTGCTCCACCACTGAGCTGTATATCCCCACCCCTTTTCTAACTTTTAAGCTTGAGAAATACACTGGTCTATGTACGTTGCTACCTGGTTAGGTTCTGTAAAGGGAGGACACAGACACATTTCCTTTCCGATACATGTATTTTAAGTTCCAAGCAAATGGGTAAAATGATTCTAAGTGGCACAAAATGTAAGCCAAAGTCTATTCGTAAGTCACAGTTAAGAAGGAAAGGCTTTATTCAAAGGAATGGGATGCGTGTCCCAAAGCCAGTGCTTCTTCTGAATACATACACTCACAGATCCACAAAAGAATGTGTACAGGGAATATTCATGGAAACATCATCCAGTTCACAGATCAAAAAGAAAATACAGCTTCTACCTGAAGAGAATAGGAAAATGTGTGCACACAATGTAAAGAGTCAAAATTGCAGTCAGCTCTCTCTCTCTCTCTCTGTCTCTCTCTGTCTCTCTCTCTGTCTCTCTCTCTCTCTCTCTCTCTCTCTCTCTCTCTCTCTCTCTCACACACACACACACACACACACACACAGAAACACAACACGCAAATCTCATCATTCTTGCCACCATCTGAAATAGTCCTAGAAGTCCTTTCATGAGAATCTTGGCAAGGTCTGATTTAAAATACAGTCAATGCTGGTGCCTGCTCCATTTCCACAGAAAGGAAAGCTCAGAACATTAGGAAGTGTTCTCAGTTGCTTCATTCACTCAATCTGCCACTGTGTGTCTTCAAGGTCAAAATACCAGGAAAGGTAAATGGTTTGAGTTGATCCAGGAACTGAGGTCCTTACAAAAGAGGACTTCCAGAACCGCTTCAAAAAATTGCAAGAATGGTGTTCAAAACAAGAACTAGGGGAGGGTTGATACAGTATGTCTTTTCCTATAATGACTTTTTAAAAACTTAAATATTGGGCCAGGGAGATAGCTCAGTAAAATGAGTACCTGTCTAGCAAGCACAGGGTCCTGAGTTCAATCCCTGGTACCGCAAAATAAATAAATATTTAAATAGTCACCCTATTTTTCACTGTATCTCAGGACAAGTTCAGGGCTGGGTACTCAGTAGTAGCTCGCATGCTTAACATGGATGACCCTGGGTTCAATCCCCAGCATCAACAAATTAGCTAAAACTATATATCACAACAGATGTCTCTGACACAATGGAACAGGAGTGGAACTTAGCAATCAAGTGGGAAAAATGAGACAAACTAAAAGAGAAGCTTTAATTGGATAGTACCAAGTGGGCCATGAATGAGCAATATGTTTGACTCATTTCTGTGTGGTTCTGTGTGCTTGGCCAAAATAAAATACTTTGGAAATCATGATTAACATTAGGGAAATAAACAATGTCCAGCCACATCTAAAGGTCATATGTAGACAAAAAAAAGTGCGAGAAATTATAGGTTGGAAATATCCCTAAGATACAACATTTACTCTAGTTAAATTCAGTTTGGGATTCTTAAAAATCTTACAGAGAGATTTTACAATCAAAAAATTAATTTATGGGTCCAACAATGCCAAAAACATGAAAAATAAAAACAAATCACAACAAGGAGAGACTACTTAAATAGTTCACTGCATAGACAGTGTTCGCAGGATACATTATAATATCTAACAAAATCAAGATTTTCACCAAGGTGTCCTGCATCACCAGGAACTGGCAGTCCCATCGGGCAACATTTCCACCAGTTTGCCGTGAAGTTTTATCTCAGTGATCTAGCAGTTGCTGGTGGGATAGAAGGCTGTGGTCCAAATGGAGGATGTGTCATAATCCCAATTCATGTTTTAATAGATCAGACACACACGACGTAGTATTCAATAGAGTTTGAAGAATTCTGTGAAAGCTGATTTTGTTTGGAACTGGAATCAAGGCCATCCTGAATGATCCATGTAATTATCAAAATAGATACTACAATAGAAACTGAAGCATTTCTATGACTTGTATAATTATAGTAACTTGATAAAACATCAGTGTTATTTCAGTTTTCTGTGGAAATGTCTTAAATACACAATTATATTTACAAAACATCCAGACTATATTACTTGAATAACATAAGTAAATCTCAAACTGTACTGCTAAAATCGGAACAAAAAAAATCTAGGGCTGGGGAGATAGCTCAGTGGTCTAAGTATCTGTATGGCAAGGGCAAGGACCTGGGTCAGTCCCCAGTACTGCATGCCATGCAGCCCTGGACTGTGCCAGTCCCTGAAACCTGGCATGCCTGTAATCCCAATACTAGGGAGGCTGAGACAGGATGATCACTATGAGTCTAAACTGCATAGCAAGACCCTGTACCAAATAAATAAAAGATTTTGAAAAATATTGATTTAAAAAAAATCTCTATCTCTTTTATCATTATAGTACCATTGAAAATGCTTTACTATTATTTAAACTTCCAATGAAAATAAGTACTGATATTCTAATTACAATATATTACATTACTTAGATGACAGAAGCAATATTTAAAATTTATGCATGAGTCTTGATTGTTGGGGAAGTTGACTTAAGTAACATACAAAAAAAGACATCTTAATTTTATTTAGTAAGTACATCAGCATTGCCCCTTCTTAAATTAAGAATTCTGTGTGTTTCTTATCATCACAATATTAACTCTATCGGAAAGTTATCTAAACCACAAAAATCTCAATAATTACAAGTGAAGCTAATTCCATGAAAACAATAACTTATTTGAAGAATAACGCATCTATAAACTATATGATCACTTCAACATCATAGAAAATGTTCTTACCTGACAAACTTACCCCAGATTGTTACATTTGAAAGTTACAGAAATCAACTACTGTGGAATCTGACCAACAAATTAATATCCCCCCAACTTTCCCTCTAGGCTCATTATAGATACTACACACTAAGAAATATTATACAACAAAATGTGACAACCAAAAAGTGCAGACTGCATTTTTTAAAAGCGAAAGCTAAGCTTAGGCACCATCCACCAGCTGCACACAGACAAAAGTAACAACACTTCAGATATTCATCTCAAAGTGTTTGTTTGACTAGAATTATAAATCAAATCATCATATTCATGAGAGGCTCCAAGGCAAATTTTATACCTTTGCACTATGTATATGAAACCAGTTAAGAAATTTTCTCCCCATTGTCTAATACTTTTCTATTAGGAGATCATCTATAAATGGCCAGGAAGAAAAATCTGAAGATGTGTTACCTATTATCTATTTTAAAAAACTATGTAATTATGCACAGACCAACCACTTCCCGAGATAGTTAAATGGTCATGCCAGAGAGTTTATGTGTAATTTCTACAACAAATGGCCACCTTAAAAGTTTGAAAAAATACTGAGAAATGTTAAAATTTTTCTGTTGGGTTTTTTTCCACTCTCCCTTTTGCAACAGAATGAGGGAATGAAGCATTTTTCTTGGACACTGAGTATAATTATAACTAATCATCTCCTTCTCCTTGGAGCAACATTCGTTGACGTTCCTTCATTTTAGGGTGGCTGGCTGACACAATTCAAATATAATTACTCTTCTTGCATGATAAACTCCAGCACCGTGAGCAAATACAGTGTGTCTCATTGTCAAGGATGGCTAGACAGCAGCGGCGTAATATAGACCTTTCAAGCCCTAGTGTAGCCCCCTGCCTTTGAAATCTGTATGAGATGACAAAACTGACTTTCATTTCCCTTGGACTTTCTCAAGATACCCTTATTAAGAAACAAAAAAATCCTAAAACCCATAAATTTAATCTACCTCCTGCCAATCACAATGGTTTCTGCTGTCAGACACTCAGGATACATAACCACAAAATTTAAATGTTATTGTTTCATACAAGAAGCAAATGTTGCTTATGACTACCCCAAACAGTCATATGACACCTCAGTGGGTTTTCTTTGTTTGCTTCCTCCAGCATTGAACAATGGCTGTGCTGGAAATGTGGGACCGGTGGACAAAAAGTGGAAGAAGCAATGCAATAATAAACATTAAGTAGATTATTTTCCCAAGCTATCTGGTGAGAGATGGTTGCACGCTGAGTGGAAATTTGTGGCTTAACATTTCAGATTTAGTAGTAAGCAGCGGTACTTTGTTCTCAGACAGCTCCTCATTTAAAATAATTAAACTCATACATGAATGATCACTGCCATATAACTTTTACCAACTTTTAAGAAAAAAATAGTATAATAATAACATAGTTATGAGTGTGAAGTTTGGGGCAGAAACAAAGGCTTGATAGGTCTACCAGCTCCAAAGAGCACTTTTTTCAATAATCAGGTGAACACACTGTGGCCCTGTCTCACATGTTCTGATTAGTAGATTTAAAATGAATACACTTCTATGACTGGCCACAAATACAATGAATTTCAAAATGTCATTTTTACCTGTTACTTTCTAGGACAGTGCTTTCATATTAGTCTCCCAATTCTAGATGTTTTAGAGCATAGGAGAATACTTCTCCTGGGTGTGTATCATTGTAAACTGAACTATACTGCGTAGCTGTCATAGGCTTATCTTAGGCTGAGGTAGGGACACTCACAGGCTGGTAGACCTTTAATCCCTGATGTAGGGGGCCGGGGAGATGGCTCAGTGGAATAAGCGCTTCCCTGGCAAGTGCAAGGGTCTGAGTTCAATCCCCGGTTCCACAAAAAAAAAAAAAAAAAAAAAAAAAAATCCCTGATATTCTAAAAACTATACAAAGCACCACCCACTGTTTTTGCTAGCAGTGAATGGCCCTAGCAGATGAGGACTCAAATCCTGGCAGGAAGTGTCTTTCATGCATGGGTGTGGAAGCAAGGAGACCCAACACATCACATGGCTTCACTTCCTCATGAGAGGAGACGATTGAAATAAAAACAAAATGCCATCAAATTGAAAACACTCCTTAGTTTTCAAGGAGTGTGAGAAAAGCCTTACCTATTTTTGTTTCCCAAACAGGCAGAATTCAACTATACTTTTTAGTTGATCAAGTTGTCCACTCTGACTGCTCAAAGCCGATCAAGTCCATGAAGCCAGCAGAAACAGAAGGAAACTATGTAAAACAAAATGAAAGCTCTGACTGTTTCTATTTGTGACAGCTAACAAAACTATAAGACAATGCCAGCCACAGTAGGTGTACATAGGGTAAAAACAAAGAAACCAGAAAGCACTAGGGAGCTGGTCTTCACATGCTTACCACAATCTAAATCACATTAGGCATCTTTGTGCAGAACAAATTTTCCATTCTACCCCCAAAAATATTCATCTCTCCACATAAGATAGATCATTAGGTCGAGTCACGGCCATGGAAAGCCCTGTTTCTGTCTTCTATGCAACATTATATGGCAATCGATGTTTGCAATGGGCAATGTGGGCACCTAAAATAACTCCATGGCATTCTTTTGTTGCACAAACCTTACTCTTTTTCAACAGCAGTTTTATTTCCAACTTACCTTTTCTTCACCCTGGAAAATAAGACTCCACCATTCTAAAAACCATCCAGCCCATTTTCCTGATTAAAGTCATCTCCATGAAAAGTAACATTTGGTTTTTGGATATCTCATTCCTAGAATTCTTTAAGCATACTACCCAAATGAAATAGTTTAGAACTCAAAACGAAATAAGCACACAAGCCCAGGATAAGACTTTAAAAACATACTTGCTTTAACATTATTGTTAAAAGTTTGGTTTGAGGCAAAAGAGACTTTGCATGAAGCTGAGATCTAAGTTCTCTATCCATTCATCCTTCATTACCATAACCAGTCATTACCCCGCTGCCCATGTAGCTTCATCCCAGAACCTAATGAGCTCTCACTTTATTCCAAAGTCTCAGATTTGGAAGTGTGAACTAAAAGCAAACTGGTTACATAAGTGCAACCCAAATCCAAAAATAAAATAAAAACAAGCAAAACCAGGAGAGGTGACTGCAAGATTTGCATTTGGTTTACCATGTTGCTTCTACTCAAAGGCTGAGAATCCTTCCCCTGTGTATTTAAATATGCAACAGCTCAGAAGAAGTTACACAATGTTTCCATCAGCAGAAGATGTGGCACTTAGAGAAAGCATCAGGAAAATAAAAACTACAGACAAAATAGGGCATATTTGCATATTTCACTTAAAATTAGGCTATGTTGCAGCATATTGGAAACTCATATGCATTGGATGTCAGCTGAGTTACTTTTCTTTCCCCCCAAGGTGACATTGGTGCTTGTCTTACCAAATATGATGCAACTGACAAGTGTTTTCATGTAAGGAAGATATATGCCTCCCATCACCTTGTCAGGCTGAGTAAGGCAAACTCCAGCACATCCTTTCACAAGTGATTAGGTGGTCGGAGTCATTAAAAGTCATAAAGTTAGACTGCAGCAGTGTGCCATGCATACATATGCACTCATCCAAAGCTGTCCTCCTTGAAGCAGGCGAGAGCTCTCCACTGTGCCTCTGACCCAGTCATAAATTCTTTGCCGAGCTCCCTCTCCCTTAGCATACCTTTGAAGTAATACTGAACAGTAAATGCTGCTTTGGCCAGGCTCATGGTCCCCACTTTTCCAGCCAAACCACTAACCAGCAGAGGTCCACACATCTGATTTTGGTTCTCTAACATGAAGAAAACAACTAGATTGCTGTTGCTTATTCTTCCACAGCAGATTTTAAATTAATTTTCGAAATACTTTGAAAACTCTTGTCAGTCAACCCACTTTAAAATTTTCTTTAAGGCAACAAGACAAAGAAATAGTAGTATTATTTAACTATTCCACAAAATGACTAATTTAAGGCCCAAAGAATCAAAATGATGTTTCAATGAGTCTAAATCATTAAGGCCAATTAGGAGGTCAAAATTAAGCTTAAATAAGGTCTTACTGCCAACTCCCCACTTTCATCACTGTCACTTCCCAGTAAAATCTAATTTTTTATAAATTTATTTTTTAAATGCCCATAGCCATATAAATTTATAAATTTTAGAGCATGCTATTTGGCCTAGAAATTCCACTTGTAGGAATCTGTCCTAAAAAAATTAGGTACATGCATGGGCAAAAATGTTTGCAAAAGATGTTCAGTGCACAATTATTTATAGTAATTAATAACAGCAAAGAACCTAAATGTATTTTTTTTGACAGAACCAGGGATTGAACTCAGGCCCTTGAGCTTGCCAGGGAAGCACTTATTCTACTGAGCCTTCTCCCCGGCCCCCTAAACGCAAAAAGAGATATTCTTGGCATTCTTCAGTTAAATATTATAAATGTGAAATATATTATAGAGTAATGTTTATACTAAAAATAATAATCATAATATAGAGTGTGAAAAGAGCAAATTAATATATTTAGGAATCTCAATTAGCAAAATCTATAAATACACAGAGGAAAAGGATATAAAAGAAAATAGAAAAAATTGCTAATAGTATTTCCATGTATGTTAGGAGGTTACAGGTAATTTTTTACTTTTTATTGTGCATGGATGTTCCAGTTATCTACAATGAACCTTACTTCCTTCTTTACTCACAAAAAGAAAATAAAGCATTGAGGTTCTTCAGTAGATACTTGAAAAATTACCACATAAATCTATTGCACATCATCTCAACATAGACTGCTTATTACTAAGCAGTTTAAATCCTTTTTTGTACATAGGATAGGAGCTACAGTAAATCCTTTTGAAGATACATTATAACAAAGTAGCCACCAGTCCCTTCCCTGAGAACAGGAGAGTAAATCATGGATGTGCTGTAGAGGAAATTGAGTTTTTGAGACTTTATATCTGAATCAACCATGATTGACCCTAGTGACTTTCCCAGAGTAACTGCATTTCCCTACCAAGGGCCTATCAAGTTGTCTGTGCAGAATACACAAAGTCACTCAGAATGACACTCAGGCAAGGAACTAGCAGATGTAGCCCTTTAATGGCAAACTCTGCAACCTTAATGAAATAACATGGAGTGCCAAACCCTGCTTACTCTCTAAACACACACTGACTAATTTCTGCCTTTACAAAGACCATTAAAAGAATGCATTTTAACTAACAGACATTTAAAAATATATCCCACAAGCTCATGCTTTGGCAGACAACCAAACTTTCAGCTACTTAGGAGACTGAGGCAAAAGGACCACAAATCTGAGTACAGCCTAGACAACTTAACCAGACTGTGTTCTATGCCCAGCACCACATAGACAGACTGACAGATAGATGATAGATAGGCAAGCCCATGCTCCTGAGTTGTTGCTTCTATCACATATTCTGTTTTTCTTGGCCAGAACCAAAACACATTAAAAAGTTCACATTACTGAATATGCTATTGTAATTAAAAATACAAACATCTAAATGTCTATCATAAAGAATGTACAGGTACTGGGGCAGAATTCTTTTTAGTAAACAGAGCTAATTTTCCAGCCCATCATGATCATTCTCATCATTATTATTAAGAACATGGTCAATTTTTTTTTGAGGTATACTTTGTTTTTTTTTTAGTTGTAGATTTTTATTTTACTTTATTTTATTTTATTTTTATTTTTAAAGAATACAAAATAGTGATAGAAGAAAACAGCATTATACACGATACAAGATTTCACTAATCAAAGTAATACGAATCCAACCATGGTTGCTGTATTACATGATGCTATGTGCAAATTAGCTTTTCAGATTACCAGATATAAACATATAAGTTTTGTTTTTTAAAAAAAACAATAACTAAGAAATTATAAGAAATTCAAGAGAGGAAAAAAAATCAGAGTAAAAACAACAATTGTAAGCATTAACTGCTCCTTTCTTTTTTATATATATTCATATAATTAGAATTCTCAAAGTAGAAAGGACTAGGCAATAAATATCTAAAGATTTAAAATTTCTGAATTTAGTTGTTTTTGTTTTTAACATGGTAATTTTTGTTCAGTACTTTTCTACAGTTGAAACATTTTAAATAATGAAATATATGAATTATGTAGCTGAGAAACTTAGAGAAATGACTAAAGTAGACAAGAACACTAAGAGTTGGGAGAATGATCTGAATTCCTTGTGTCAAACAACAGCTCTTCTTTTTCAACCATTCCTCATGTGATGGACATCTTGGTTGTTTCCAAGATTTTGCTATCACACATTGCGCTGCTATAAACATAGGTACAAATATATCACTATGATACAATGTTTTCAGATCTTTTGGGAAAATTCCCAGTAGGGGAATAGCCGGCTTGAATGGGATTTCTAGTCCTATTGTTTTGGGCAGTATTTCTATATAATGGAGTATTATTCAGCTACTAAGAATGATAAGTTTGAAGCATTTATACTGAAGTGGATGCCACTTGAACATATACTCATAAGTGAAATAGTGAAATAAACCAGACACACATGTGTAAATATCATATAGTCTCCCTAGTATAACAAGTGAAAAGCAGAAATACAAAAGGAAACGTACAACAACTAAAATCAATTGAGTCCGATAAGGCAAAGTGAATGGCATATGCTGCAGGATACTAATCAGCTTTTCTTCTGGATGGTTAACAACCTAAGTTCACAAATCAGAGTTGGAGAAATAGAAGAGCCACAAGGCCAGCCAACATTTTGGCCCTAGCCTTTCAAGGTCAGCAAAGACTCAGGACATAGGAGAACCT
>PVKA01048141.1:0-13954 GCA_004027165.1 Ctenomys sociabilis
CGAACTGCTAGTCCCTGCATCTGCCTAAGCAGGAGATTTAATTTGCTGAGATATTTCTCCAGAACTATAATTCTTGATCTGAAGTTATACTACAAAGCTACAGTGATAAAATCAGCCAGGTATTTTTCAAAAGCTAAACCAGAAGATCAATGAAATTAGAAGGTGGAGACACAACTAATAACACACTCTACCATCTTCTTTGACAAAGGGGCCAAACACATTTACTGGAAGAAAGATAGCCTCTTTTACAATTGGTGAGGAAAAAATTGACTCTCTACATTGCGAAAACTAAAACTTGACTTTAGTCAAGACATAAGTGTAGGCAAACAGTTCATGAGCAAAGATCAAATTGAACGGGAAATTCTTTAAAAATTAGAAACTGGGACGTCTTCCTTTTGAGACATTTTTACATGTCAAAAGAAATTACCAAGACAGTGAAAAGACAACCCAAAAATGTGGAAAATTTCTTCACTGACAAGGACTCACAGATATTCTATCTAGAATGTATAAAAAACTAAAAAATATTAGGACACCAAAATTTTAAAACCCCATTCAAAAATGGGCATCCAAGATGTACACACACTTCTCAGAGGAAGGAGGAAAAGAGGCAAATAAATAAACAGAAAAAGGCTTCACATCACTAGCCTTTCATAAAATGCAATTAAAAACAACACTGTGTTACCATCTCATTCCAGAAACAATGGTTATCATAAAGAAACGAACCAACAACAAATGTTGGAAAACCAATGGAGAAAGGAAACCTTCTCTGCTGCTGTTGTGAAACTAAACTGGTGCAACCACTGTGGAAATCAGTGTGAAGACTCCTTAGAAAAATAGAACTGAAAACCCCATTCAATCCACCTATTTCACTTCTGGGAATTTTCCCAAAATAACTGAAAACATTATATTATAGTGATAAGCCGATGCCTATGTTAATAGCAGCACAATTTGTGATAAACAAATCTTGGAAAACAACCAGCATTCCCATTACCTGAGGAATAGCTAAAAAGTTGTGATGTTTTCATATAACGGACTATTACATAGCTATATAAAGAAAAATAGACTCAAAGCTTCCATAGATAAGTGGATGCAACTTGATGCTATAATGATAAGTGAAATAAACCAGACACATTTGTGTAAATATAGTTTTGTCTCCCAAGTTTAAGAACTGAAAAGGAGAAATAAAAATTGAATGGATTAACACAGTTAAATGGAAATTGAGAATTTAAGGCTTAAACAACAAAGACAGAGAAAGGAGAAAAGTTAGGGAATATGGCAGTAGCAAACCATATATTTATATAAACAAGATGGTTAAGGCAATGGTCTTAAGAATCTCCAACTGGTTTTTAAAAATAGCAGTTTATGAGGAGAATTTTTACCCTGACTAACTCTATATGCTCATATCTGTGATGTAAGCAACTACACTGTGGACGGCAATGTGTTATACTGAAACAATCCTTGAAATATCTATTATTTTGATGTTCTAAATGGGTACTGTTTATAATGTCATATAAATTATCGCTATACTCTCTTTAAAGTACATGTTTGTAAAAAAAAAATAAAAGAAGACACAAGAAAAAATGTCATAGGATTGTCCTGCTACAATGTTGTATATGATTTGATGTCTAAATTTCTCTGTAAAAACGTGTAAGTTTTTCCCTTTCCATAAGGATTTAAAGTTTCCAATATCCATGGTTGTTGGAAAATACAAGTTCCTCATTATATATAAGACATTTGAAATTCAGTCAGATAGTGACATTAAGCTTAACTGCCTCTGTTATAGGGTAATAACATCATGAAACATCTGCATGTTTAAGAAGTAAAGTTTTCAGACAAAAAATTAGAGAAAAAGAGGGGCTATAATGATATCCAGTATTTTGGGCCTAGTCCTTCAAAGTCAGTGAGGACACAGGACAAAAACGTACCTGTACTGTAACATCTTGTAATTCAAGGGTGTCCAAAATTTTCTGATCAAGGAGATTATGGTGCCAAGGAGGAAAGTGATCCATGGTGCATAATGTGCATAAGGAAACTTACCTGTAGAGAAAATATTCTCTCAGGATTTCACAGAGAGAAAATTGATCAAGCAATGGCCGTGACTCATCCAGATGGCTGACACTGACAAATGATCTACAAGCTGCTGTACATAGTTTCAGAGTTTATCCTGAGGAGATTTGACTCACCTCATCAGATACAGTTGTTGTATGTTTAGTTATATAATTCTTGCTTTAACTTGGTCTTTACCATCCAGCAGAAAAGTATAACCACTAGGTATGAAAATATTGCCATGTTATTATCCTGAGCAGTTAAATGTTCAAGCCAATAACTTCTGACAATTGCCAGGTCTGCTGATTATAGACTATTGGAGTATATTGGATTGTTTTCCTGAAATCCAGTACCTACAATATTTGAACTGGCATCAAGTATGAAAAAGTTCTTTAAATACTTCCCCAAATACAGCTTCTCTAACATAATGGAATAGCCATCGCTGACAAAGCAAAACAAAATTAGGGATACTAATAAAGGATCACTTTGTAGTGAAAACATATACATGTGTATACAAAATACAACAGATAAACAGCTACTTTCTCTTATTTCAGTGAGATGGATGGTTTCTACTAATATTGGTTACAAAAGATATGTCTCCATGTTTTCCTTTGATTAATTACTCCAGAGATTATTTTATGCAATGATTTTTCCCACCTTGTCTTTAATTTATTTCCTTTCTTTTTTTCATATTTTTATTGAGAAACAAATAGCAATGAGTCATCTGCAAATCAAATCAGTAGGACAGTTTGAATAATTAATACATTGCATATAGTTTTCTTAGTGGTTAATTGTTGTACAAGATGCAGAGATGATATTCTACTTATGAACACTATTAGAACAGATCCTCCTATTTATTGAATTAAGAGAATGTAGCTGTATCTTAACAATTTTGAATATACAGTTCCAAAATAGTCATTAATTTGTATCCCATTTTTTGTTTAGTTATGTCAATTAAATACTATAGGTGTGTGAATTCAGCAAAATATTCCCAAATAGTCCAGTAGTCCATAATAATATTGGGTTTTTCGTATGTCTGACAATGTCAGAAGTTGTTGACTTGAATCCTTTACAGCTCAGCATAATAATATGGATTTATTTCTTAGACTTCACTTTAATATTTTTCTGCTGGATGGTTAAGACCAAGATAAAGCAAGACCTATGTAATAAGAAATCTAGCTTTTGTATCTGATTAAGGTCGGTAATCTACCCTCAGGATTTATCATGAGACCCCGTACAGCAGTTTGTAGATCATTTATCTGTGTGAGCCATGTGTAGGAGTCAGCGCCTTTACTTGAAAAGTTACATTCTGTGAAAGCCTGAGAGAATGTTTTCTCTCCAAGTGACTCTCCTTAGGCACACTCTACATCCTCGATTACTTTCCTTTTTGGCCCCATAATCTCCTCGATCAGAAAATCTGGGACACAAATGAATTGCATGATGTCACAGTATAGGTTCTCATATGTTCTGAGTCTTAATTGACCTTGAAAGGCTAGGGCCAAAATATTGGCTGTCCTTGTGACCCTCCTTTTTCTCTAGATTGAGGTTTACAAACTTAGGTTGTTAGCCCTCCAGAAGCTTATTGTCGTTAACATACATCCTAGACTGTTGAGCTTATCCTCACTATCTGTCTGTATATCAAATATTCTGAACATGGAACAGGTATTTTTCATCAAGTATTGATATGTTAAACTCTAAGTCCCTACAAAATGTAACGTAAAATTTTAAAAAATTGAAATATATTTTTAAAATAGGAATAAACTATTATGTACATTTACACATAAGTTTAGAAATCTAACCATATACAGCATTGTAACAGGACAGTCCAACATCACTACTTTACTTCTCTCCTGCCTTTATCCAACACTGCCTTCTTTTTAAACAAACATCTTTGCGAGAGACTCCTTGGCAGCAACCCACATGTCATGACAAGCAGCATCTATTCAGAAGACCAGAATGACAGGCACTCCCAGCATGAACCTACTACTACAAATTGTCATCTTCAGTGCAGTTGTTTAGTTCACAGATATCAGAGGTATAGTTATTCAGGATGAGAATCCTTCCAATTAACTGCTACATTAAAATTTTTTCTGAATATTCTGAGGCTGATTGCCTTGCCCATCTTGTAAATATATCAGTATGGCTTTGTCTCTGCCATGTTTCCTAGCTCTTTTCCTTGATTTTTCTTGATTGACTTGTCTTCAAGGTCTTGCTTTCCTTTTAAGTGTATTGTAACTTTATATTTGTAATTATTCTTTTGAGTCATTATACTAGGAAGGCTATATGATATTTACATATGTATATCTGGTTTATTTTACTTATGAGTATATGATCAAGTGGCATCCACTTAAATATGAAGGCTTCAAGTTTACCATTCTTTATAGCTGAGTAATACTCCATTGTATAAAAAAAATGCATCTTTTCCATGCATTTCTCAGGTGACAGGCATCTTGGTTGTCTACACACTGATATCCATAATGGTTGCAACAGTCTTCAGTCATACTCACAGAGCAGAAGTGTACTGCTTTCCCCACAGCCCCTCCAACATATGTTGTTGCTTGATTTGTATACGATAGACATTCTTTATGAAGTGAGATGGTATCTCAGTGTTGTTTTAATTTGCATTTCACAGATGGCTAGTGATGTGGAGCATTTTTTCATATATTTATTCGCTTCTTCAATTTTGTCCTCTGAGAAGTGGGTATTCATCTCGGATGCCCATTTCTGAATTGGGTCTTTAAATGTAAGGGTCGTGATGTAATTAAATTCTTTATAAATTCTAGAGGTCAGACCTTTGTCTGAGTGCCTATTAGTTAGGATTTTTCAAAATTTGTGGGTTGACTTTTCTCTTTGTTGATAATTTCTTTTGACGTGCAAAAATTTTTCAATGAGATTTGGTCCTAGTTGTTAATTATTTTAGTGTTTCCTATGTGAATACATGTTTGTTCATGAACTCGTTGCCTACCCCTATGTCTTCAAGTGTACCTCCTACTTTCTCTTCCAGGAGATATAATGTTTCTTTTTTTAATGTTTAGATGTTCAATCCATTTTGACTTTAGTTTAGTGCATGGTGGTAGATCTGTTTCAAGTTTTAGTTTTCGGCATGTAGAGAGCCAATATTTCCAGCAGCATTTTTTAAAGAGGCTATCTTTCTTCCAGTGAGTATGTTTGGCCAATTAGTCAAAGATAAGGTGGCTGAGTGTGTTCTTAGGGACTTACGTGTCTTCTAAGCTATTCCATTGATCCTCAGGTGTATTTCTTTGCCAGTACCATGCTATTATCACAGTAGCTTTGAAGTGTAATTTTAAGTCAGGGATTGCGATGTCTCCTGCCTTGTCTTTGTTGTCCAGGATTGCCTTCGCCATTCTAGGTATTTTATAGTTCCAAATAAATTTCATGAGTGATTTCTCTAAGTCTGTGAGGTATGTTGGTGGTAGTTTTACAGGGACTGAATTAAATTTTTACAGCAATTTTGGGAGTATGGCCATTTTCACGATGTTGGTTCTTCCTATCCAGGAGCACACAGTATCTTTCCTTTTTCTGCAATCATCAATGATTTCTTTTTTAAGAGTACTGTAACTTTCCTTGAAAGAATCTTCTTTAGTTAGATTAATTCCAACGTGTTTCATTTTCCTTGGTGCTATTGTAAGAGATATTTTTACTAATAATCCCTATCAGTGTATTTGTTATATGTGTATAGGAATGCTATTTACTTTTGTGTATTGACTTTGTCTCCTGCTATGCCACTGAATTTATGTTAGCTCTAGTAGCTCCTGGGTGAAGTTTTTTTTTATCTTATTTCTTTTATTTTTCCCTCTTGTTTAATGGCTGTAGCTTATTATTCCAAAATTATATTGAATAGCAGGGGTGATAGAGGACATCCTTTTCATGTACCAGATCTAAGAGTAAAATATTTTAGTTTTTAGCCATTTAGAATTCTGCTAGCCTTTGGGTTTTCATAAAAGGCTTTTATCTCATTGAAATAGAGGCCTTCTGTTCCAGTTTTCTGTATGACTTTTAATATCAATGAGTGTTGGACTTTGTCAAAAGCCTTTTTTGCATCAATTGATATGATCATATAGTTTTTAGTTTTTGATTTTTGAATATTAAATGATCCTTGCATCCTTGGAATGAATCTTACCAGGTTATGTTGTACGACGTTCTTTATGATTTGCTGTATACTATTTGCTAGGATTTTATTGAGGATTTTTGCATTTATATTCATGAGGGAGATGGGCCTGTAGTTCTCTTTTTAAGTTGTGTCTTTCCTTGGTTTCGGTATTAGTATAATACATTGTCTCCAGGGATGATTTTGTTAGGATTGATTCCTTTTCAATTTCCTAGAACAGTTTGATGAGTATAGAACACATGTCTTCCATAAATTTCTTGTAGAATTCAGCTGTGAATCCATCAGGACCTAGATTTTTCTTTGTTGGTAGGCTTTTTATTACATCTCATCTTTCATTTGCTGTTATTCAGCTATTAAGAGTAGTTACATCTTGTTGATTCAATTTTTGTAATGTGTGCCTTTCAAGAAGTCTGTCCATTTTGTCTGTCTCTTCTATTCTGTGAGAGTAAAGCTTCTCAAAGTAGCTGTTTATTATCTTCTGAATATCCAGTGGGTGTGTGGTAATTTCACCCTTTTCATTCCTCATTGCTTGTTTTTGAATTTTTCTTTCCTCTTTCTGATGAGGTTAGCTAGTGGCTTATCAATTTTATTTAATCTTTCAAAGAACCAGCTTCATGATTATATAATTCTTTGAAATGTTTTCTTCATCTCAATTGAATTCATTTCTGCTTTAATTTTTATTATTTCTTCCCATCTTTGTGCTATGGCTTTGGCTTGTTGTTGAAGGTGTAGCATTAGCGTGTTTATTTATTCCTGTTCTGTTTTCCTAATGGGTGAGTTCATGGCTATAAGTTTCTCCCTGCATACTGCTTTCATCGCATCCCATAAATTCCGATAAGATGTGCTTGAATTTTCATTGAATTGTAGATATTATTGAATTTCTTGTTTGTTTTCATCTGTGACCCTTTGATTGCTGAATAGGGTGTTGTCCATGATTGATAATTTTTCCCTTTAAAATGAATGCAAATTTTAAAAATTAAAAAAACATAGTGGTTGTTTCAATTAACAGACATAAGCATGTAAAATTCCTCAAAAATTATAAAAATTTAAAGGAGTTAGAGAAACTTAATTATTAATTGCTTCTTTTAAAAATGATAGACAGTGTTGACTTTTATCTGGTTCTTTGAGTACAATATTATGTGTCAATGACATTGGTATCTAGTTTTCTGGGTGAAAGGAAATAGTAATATATAACCAGTTTTTTTTTATCATTTGGCAGCAGGCACCGGGCATATGTGCCTTAGATCCCACTCCACCTGCTAAGCATTCTCTTTTTGTTTGGATATTGAGCGCAGACACTGCATGCATTTCCACTGCCAGAACCACCCACAGAGAAACAGTTTGAAGAGCCAGAGGACACATTACACATGAACCTTCTATTTAGCTTCAGGTACACTAGACAGTAGTTGGTGATACACACAGATAACTGAAGCTATAGTGAGCCCACTGATTCAGGGGTGGTTGGGTAATCTTAACTGAGTCTTCTTGGTACCTAAGTGCGATGTCATCACTAATCCTAGTCTATGTCCCTACTGTTTGATGGAATAGATGTCTGCCCCAGTGGGAGTTTCTTGGAAAGGGCCAGTGTTTCACATCAGTTTTAGGTTTTCACTCATTTTCCCAATAAAAACCTCTTGAACTCTGTGCAATGACTATAAAATTTTGATGAAGAGACAGATAATGGCTGTGCTGCTTTTACAGTTGTGACATAACAATTTTTGGCAAAATGTCCCTTGTTCCCATGAGAAAAAAAATAGCCTTACTTTTTTCTCTTCCTTTGGACTGTTCATTAGTAATACAATAATAGCTACTGCGAAAACAGTCCTTTGCACATATGAGGAGCTAATACTTGCACAAACCCAATAATGTGTTATTTGACTTGGATCATTGTGTGCTTGAAATTTAATAACAGGGTTAATATATTTAAAAATAGAGTTTGTGAGGAAACATCTTTCTGATGGGATAAAACTTCCTGTACCCTCCCATTTTGCTTATTATACCGGCCAAGGCCCAAGTGCTCAGGAATTAGCAGTGCCATTCCACTGCATTCTATGTCCCTCAACAGTTCAGAACTTCAATTCAAAATAGTGTTCCTGGCTGAGTCTTTAATGGTTGTAAACCTGCTTCAATGAACATTCAAAAAAGAAAAATGAATACAGGAGTTAAGCATTCAAAAACATATTCTATATACATATACCCCTATAATTCGTAAGACTGTATTTGCCCCATTTTTAACAACTAATATCTTATTATACTTTTCTTCTTTTTTGAATATATGTGTATATATTCAGGCCCTAGAGAACCCCTATCTTCAGACTTTACAACTGATGAACCAGTACCATGCACTGCAGTGATGAATATTTATCCTCACCAATTCATCTTCATTTCTCCCATTTTGCATGCTTTGAGAAGTGATCTACTTGCCAGCTTGTTCTTACCAGGTGCCCTTGTTCAGGAACCAAATATCGTGACTCATTCGGCTGTCAGTTACCCCAGGGAGGAATGGTGGAAGGAATGAGGAAAAGATAGGGAAGAGACAATAGTTTGGTTCAGGTAGATATTCTTTTTCTGACCTATGGAAAGGAATCTACCAGAAGATTAGAACATATTATTATACTCAGAGGTCGGTATTAATTTTAGCCTCTCTACTCAGGAATCATATAACAAGCTACAAGTGTTTACATGTTCCAAGAAGTTTCAATGTTCTCAGACTGGCTTTACCCTGCATATGTAATTACTTTACAGCTTCAGGCCCTCCCAACAAAAAAGGTGACTGAATGTATTTGCAGTTGTGTCTGTATCTTGTAATCTATTCCACTGATTCATAGATCTATGTTTTTCCAAAGTTGTGTTGCATAATTTCAACTCAGGGATTGTGACGCCTTCTGCCTTGCCTTTGTAGGCCATGATTTCCTTTACTATTTAGGTCTTTTCTAATTCCAAATGATATTTTGGAATGGTTTCTTTAGACCTTTGACTTATTTTTGGGTGGGATTCCATTAAATCTGTGCAAAAATTTTGGGAGTATGGCCATTTTCACTATATTTGTTTTGCTTATTCATAAGCAAGGAATAACTTTCAGTTTTCTAAAATCTTCTCTCATCTTTTTTCCCAGAGAATTATACATTTCAATGTATACATCTTTTACCTTTGGTATGTTGATTCCTAAGTATTTCATATTTTGGATGCTATTGTGAAGGGTGTGGTTTACCTAATTTGTCTCAGGGAGTTTGTTGCTCCTGTGCAGGAATGCTACTGAGTTTTGAGTTTTGACTTTGTAACTTGCTATACTACTGAAATACTTTATTAATTATAGGAAGGAGTCTTTTTGTGGAGTGGAGTGCTTTGGGTCTTCCATGTACAGTATCATGGAAACTGTGAATTGTAATAATTTAACTTGTTCTTTTCATAATCTTTTTGGTGTTATTTCTCTCTTTTCTAATGGCTCTGGGTAACATTTCCAGGATTATATTGAATAGGAGTGATGACAGGTAACAGATATCTGCTTCTTGTTCTGGATTTGAGAGGGAAACCATTTTGGTTTTGTCCATTTAATACGGTATTGGCTGCTGGTTTGTCACAAAGTGCTTCTTGTCAGATTGAGGAAAAGACCATCTATTAAAATTTGATATAGACTACTTTTTTAAGATAAATGAGTGCTCGACTTTGTCCAAAGATTTCTCTGCATCTATTGATATGAAAATGAGGCTTTTTTTCTTTGTTCCTGTTGATATGGTGTATTAAATGTGTGCAATTTTGTATGTTGAACCATCCCTGCTCCATTGGGATGAAATCCTCCTGGTCATTGTATATAATCTTCTTCATGATTTCCTATCTTTTCCTTGCTATTATTTTATTGAGAATTTTTGCACATTTGTTTATTATTGAGATTGGCCAATGATTCTCTTTATTGGTTGTATTTTTCTCTTGTTTTGTGGCAGAGTAATACTTGCCTCCAGAAATGAGTTGAGGGTCACTACTTCCATTTTAATTTCATTGAAATATTTGAGGAATATTCACTCTGCATCTTCTCTAAATTTCTTATAGAATTCAGCTATAAATCCATCAGGAACCGACATTCACATTGTAGGTAAGTTTTTAATTATGTTTTCAATTTAATTGATTCTGTATCATTTGTAAATTTATATCTTCCTAAATCAGTTTCATTAAGTCACATGTATTTAGAAATGTGTACATTTCTTTGGTAATGTCCATCCTGTCAAAGCAAAGTCTTTCAGTGTAGGTTTAGAAGAACTGAATTTCTATAAGATCTGTATTGATTTCATTCTGTATTGCATGAATTAGAGGTTTTCTTTCTTTTTTGGATAAGATTGGCTAGGGGCTTATTAATTTTATTTAATCTTTCAAAGAACCAACCTTGATTCAATAATTCTTTGTATTGTGTTCTTTGTCTCAATTGTAGTAATTTCTGCTCTGATCAGTATAATTTTCGTTCTTGTTTGGACTTGACTAGCTCTTCTTTTCCTAGAGGCCTGAGTTGTAACATTACAACATTTAGTTTTTCTTATTTTGTTTTCCTAAATTGAGCATTTACCACTGTAAATTTCCTTCCGAGTTTTGATTTCATTGACTACCACAGAATCCAGTAAGTTTTATATGAAGTTTTGTTAGATTGTTGATATTGCTTAATTTCTTTATTGTCAGTGATATATTCATTGCTCAGGAGGATGTTGTTTAATTTCCATGTGTCTATGGAGTTTTGCAGTTTATTTTGTCATTAATTTTCAATTTCATTGCACTATGGTCAAATAATATACGTGGATGATTTCAATTCTTTACTATTTACCTAAGCTTATTCTATGGGTTATTAACTAGTCTACTTTAGAGAATGTTCCATGTGCAGCAGAAAATAATTCATATTATGATGTTATTGCATGAAACACTCTGTATACATTTATTAAGCCCATTATTTTTTTATGAGTATGGTTTAGTTCTGCTATTTCTTTCATATTTTTGGCCCATTTGATCTATCTCTTTGTGTCAATGGGGTGTTAATGTGCCCTATTATATTTTCCCTGTCCTTTTATTCTTTTTAGGGAAGGGTCTACAGGGTTTTCAGGGTCCCACTACTAGTTGAGACTTATAGTGATCCTGTGTTTACAGCCTCCCTAGAGCAGGGATTGAAGGTGGGCACCACCACACGCAGCCTCAACTGCCATCACAGTGCACAACAAGGGTGGGACCTGCATAGCCGACCTGGGTATTGAACCCAAGGCCCTGTGCCACCTTTCAGGAGCTTTAATCCACTGAGCTACTGTGTAACTTTTTATTTGATTTTTCATGTATAAATTTTCTTATATAGTTGGGTCCTACCATATTTGTTGCATACATGTTTGTGATTGTAGTCTCTTCCTCTTGGTGTATTTTCTCTAGCAAATATAAAGTGACCTTTTATCTCATTTCATAATTTTTAGTTGGAAAGTCACATTTTCTGCAAACAAAATAGCTACTCCTGATTATCTTGGGGGTCTTGTCCTGTGGAATACTTTCCATAGATGATTTTCATTCTATGAAATTCCCATTGAGTTAAATTTTCTTCTTTTATGCAACATTTTGTTGTTGATACACTTTGCCAGTGTGTCACTTTCAATTGGTGAATGGAGTCCATTTACATTGATGTATATAACTGATATACATTGGCTTATATTCGTTTTGTCATTTCTTGCCATTAGTTTAATGCTTTTCTCTATAACTAATTGTCTTGCTTGGTGATATCTTTCTATCTTTCTTTTTCAGAACTGGGGATTGAATTCAGGCCTTTGCATTTGCCAGAGAAGTGCTTATTCCACTGAGCCTGGGCCATCTCCCCTGCCCCATCTTTCCATATTCTCATAATTGTGGTGTTTTTAATCTCTGTCTAAATTATCTTTCAGTGCTCATTTTAAGGTTTGTTTGGAAGTCATTAGTTTTTTTTTTTTTCTTTTTTCTGTATTTAGGACAGTGACTACAAGGTCTCACTATGTAGGTCGGACTCACAGTGATACTCATTTTCAGCCTCCCAAGTGCTGGGATTGCAGGCACGTGCCATCATGCAGTCTCAATCACTGCCTCAGTGAACCCCATGGGCAGAGCCAGCATGGCATTCCAGAGATTGAATCATGGTCAGTGAGCTCTGAATAATGAGGCACTTTATTCCACTGAGGTATGACACCAACCCTTGGTAGTCATTAATTTCTTAAGTTGTTCTTTTTCATGGAAGTTTCTTACTTTTCCATTGATCTTTGAAGGGTAGTTTTGAATGTTGAAATTTTTCCTCATATTTGGTAGGTTTTCTGCAATTATTTCTCCCCAAATTCTTTTTATGTCATTTGTATTGACTCCTTCATTCTCGTTGATACCAATTATTCTCACATTGTTCATTCTGGCATCATCCTGCAGGTGATGGATTATTTTTTCCTGCATTCTCGTTGTTTTTAAGAGATCCTTTCGCACCTTTTCACTAGCTGCTCCGGCATCTTCAAGATCTGAAACTCTGTCTTCGCTTTCACTCAGACGGTTTTGTAGACTCGTGATTGCTATTTTTAGTTCTTCTATATCTCTTTGACTGTGTTTCATGTGTTCTATTTTTTTTTCTGTATTGCTCATTCAAGGAATCCATCATATTTCTGATTTCCTCAATTTTTTTATCCATGTCTTCTTTACAGGTAGTTATTAATTCTTTTTCTGCTGTGTGTCTTCCAAGTTGGATTTCCTCTGTATATTTCTGGACTTGTTTCGGTATTTCAGATCGTATGACTTCAAAAAGTTCTTTTTTGATTTCAGAACTTATTTCTGCTTTGAGTTCCTCATGATCTTTCTGCTGTTGTTTCTTTGCTTCAGATGCTGTTAATTCATATATATCAGTTGGAATAGTGTTCTCTACACTTGTTCTGGGTGAGCATCCTTTTTCCACCCAATGTTTCTGGAATTCCTTCTTTATTTCAGATACTATGTATTCAAATATTTCTTCTTTAATTTGGGGAATTACTTCTCATTTTATTTCCTCTATAGCTTTCTGCTGTTGTTCCTTTGCTGCTGTATCTGTTAGTTCATTTCCTGCAGCTGAGCTAGTGTCCTCTGCCTTTCCTGATGGACTCGAAGTCTGGGATTGCATTTTTCCCCTTCTCTTTGTCATTTTGTATAGCACTGATCTTTGACCTTTGGTGTAGAGTTTTGGTGCAGCTATAACCTTAGCTTGTTATAAGATTCAGGTGCCCGTCTATTAAATTTGAGATTTTCCAGTTATGCCTATCCTGGGTCCAGCTGTTGTGTTCAGTTCCTTTTTTGCTGCAGCTCCTTTGGTTCCCCTCTGTTGGTTTCTGGGGTCAGCCCTCCTGTGTCAGGCAGGTCGTTCCCCAGGTGTGTGGGCCTGGGCTTTGATGGGTCTTCTGGGCTCACAAAAGAATAGTGGATGATCTTATTCACTGAGTAGGCTGTACTGAGCCGGCCAGCTTGTGCTGGGTCCGGGTCTACAGGCCGTAACCCGAGAAGGCTGGGAAAGGTCCCTCTGGTGAAGAGGGCCTGGAGCCCTCACTCACAGGCCAGGCTGTGCTGGGTTTTGGTCCATAGCGTGGGACCGTGGATTGCTGAGAAATGTCCCTCCAGCGTGGCAGGCTTGGAGTTCTCACTCCAGGCCGACCTGCCCTGGGTCTGAGACTGGTAATCACCTGGAAATGTTTCTCTGGCATAGTGTACCTGGAGCTCTCACCAGGCCACGGGGTGGGGGGGGACAGGTAATCCCTGGGAAATGTCTCTTGGGCACGGCGGGCCTGGAGTTCT
>PVKA01048142.1:0-13954 GCA_004027165.1 Ctenomys sociabilis
AGCATCTGAAGCAAAGAAACAACAACAGAAAGATCATGAGGAACTCAAAGCAGAAATAAGTTCTGAAATCAAAAAAGAACTTTTTGAAGTCATATGATCTGAAATACCGAAACAAGTCCTGAAATATACAGAGGAAATCCAACTTGGAAGAAACACAGCAGAAAAAGAATTAATAACTACCTTTAAAGAAGACATGGATGAATGGCATATGCTGCAGGATACTAATCAGCTTTTCTTCTGGATGTTAACAACCTAAGATCACAGAGTTGGAGAAATAGAAGAGCCACAAGACCCGCCAACATTTTGGCCCTAGCCTTTCAAGGTCAGCGAAGACTCAGGACATAGGAGAACCTGTACTGCAACATCATGAAACTCAGTTGAGCTCCAAATTTTCTGAACAAGGAGATTATAGAGCCACAAAGGAAAGAGATCGAAGTTCTATAGTGTGCCTGGGGAGAGTCACTTGGAGAGAAAACGTTCTCTCAGGCTCTCACAGAGAGCAAAGTGGTCTTTTTCAGTATTGAGAATTGAATCCAGGGCTTCCACAATGAGCTAATCCCTCACTCTTTTTTTAATTTTCAAACAAGGTCTTGCTAAGTTGCTCAAACATTAATTGAAGTTGTAATCCTCCTGCCTCAGCCTCCCAGTGATCTGAAATTACAAACATGAGTCACCATGCCCAGTTTATTATTGCCTTAATAAGGTCATCAGCTGCGCAGCTGATCACACCGGTATAACAGGGCGTAGCTCAACATCCAATACTGTGAACTGTAACAGTCACTATCGAACTTGAAAACTCTCCAGCCAGCCCACAGACTTTCTTCCCTCTTTCTCCAAAGCTGCCTTCTAGCTTCTTTGACAAAGGTGTGAAAGGCTTATAAGGAAATTCAATCAGGTAATAATTGTTTCAGAATTTTTGACATGCACATTTTGTACACATTAATCAGATTTACACACACATTTTAGAATTTTTAGGTCTTTCAAATTCAAGAAAATGTGCACAAGAGAAAGTAGTTTAATGCTTAGTAAAATAAGAGCTATTTCCCCCAAGAGCTACCAAATCAAATGGCAGCCCAGATATTGCTGGTGATTTGGAATTATTTATGTTCCTTGGAGAATAAAGGATTAAGGTGAGGGTTTCTTTTATCCTAATGATAAATACAAATTGACTATAAAACTGCCTGTTAGCTGGAATAGACAATTGTATTAAAGGGAAACCTTGTAAATTTCAACAGCCTACAAACAAGATGTAGAAAATTGCCTATGTTTATGGAGCCATTTATCAAAAGACTTCTGTGTTAGAAACTTATGTGTGCACTTTTATGGTAAGAATTCACACTGAGCCTAAAATGAAACAAAATTCTTCTTTGAGGAAAAAAATCACATCAACTCTAGCCCATCAGGAGGGAGTTCAAATGGGTAAATCCAAATCTCCATTATTAAATGACTTGCAAGAAGATCAAATCTCATCATTTGTCCAGGAAAGGAGAAGAAGCAAGAAAACATTGAACTGATCAGTCCAGAAAAAAATGCTGAGCATCTATTTTGCCATAATACATTAAAAATGCATATGCTGTCTGATCCCAGGCCTTATTTAAATTTCCACCAAAGCAGAAATGAGTTATGTAGTAGCTGAATTACAGTCCCTGGGATTCAAAGTTTGGCTGAAGTAAAGCTCATAAGCTGAGATCTATAATGTGGGAACAATAATAATGATATCTGTAATTATAAGTCTTCCTCATGGTAGCAAAAAAATTATTATCACTTAAAACTTTAGGTCCGGAGTATACTTTCTAACATTGCTGCTTTCCATAGAAAAGACATGAGGCACAATTTTGGTTTTTTGTTTTGTTTTGTTTTGTTTCTTATGTACTTGGTACAGGGCCTCACTACACAGCTTGGGCCTCATAGTGATCCTCCTGTTTTCAGCCTCCCCAGTCCTAGGATTACAGGTATGCATCACCATGCCCAGACTCGATTTGGGGCTCAGTGCACCTAGGGGCAGGGTAGGCATGGCATGGGGTACTAGGGGATCAAACCCCTGCATTTGCCTAAGAGGGCGCTTAGTCAGCTGAGCTATCTCACTAGCCCTCAGGCACAATTTTGAATTTCCCTCTGCCTCAGGGTCCCGCTCTGCACAATGGACAGCAGGACCTGGTACACTGATTAGAATTTGATGCCATAGCTCATGAAAACTGTTCATCACAGTGGTTCTCTACTCCAGCAAGTTTGACTCTCCAAGATATTTACAATGTCCTAAGCAATTTCAGTGGTTACAACCAGGAAATGAGGGCTACTAAACATTAGTAGACAGAGGCCAAGAATTCTACAGTGCATAGGATGGTCCCTGCAATGTAAAAAGAACGTCATCCACCTAGAACATCATCAGCATCCAGCTTAGAGGCCCTATGTCTATTTTAGAGGTAGGATTCAGTGTGTGCTTAATATATTTAAGTAAGCAGTGGGTAAGGTAGACAACGAGAAGCCTGTATCTGGGACAGCATCCTTGCTACAGAGCCACAGGGCAGAGTATAAACAGTTTCACAGGAAGACTGACTTCAGAGCAAGAGGCTCCAAGGAACTAGTCTGTTATTACTGCCCAATGGTACATTCAGTGTCCTGTAGAAATTTGGGTGTTGTTCAATTTAGGTACAGAGACATTGTAAGATTTAGCTTATTCCAGCTCCTCAGCTAAAACAATGACAGCCGAGTTGTTACAGGGTGAATGATGTTTGTTAGGGTAAACCAAGGCACAGTTGAGACCACCAAGATAGGCAGAGTTTAAGCAGCATGTGAGGACTTTATTATTGAAGACCAGGTGCAGCCAGGCCAAGGGCAAAAGGACCATTGGTCCTGAGCAAGGGCGAGAGCATGTTTTATGTGGGAGTCTTGTTAGGGAAGGGGGCATTATTGAAGAGGGGTGAAAATGTCTGGGTCTCTGAGTAGAGATCCTGGGGCTAGCTGATCCATAGGGTTGTGCTGGGTATGGGGTGAAGGGTGCTGGCAGGCACAGCATGTCCCTTGCAGTTTCACAAGGAATTAGCCCTCTACAGGTTGAGCAATGTGGGGAAGCCACTGGCTGCCTGTTAAATTCCATGCTCTTGCAGGTGTGAATAACATATCCCTTGGGGCATTTTCTCTGCTCGCTGGGCAGGGATCTAGTTCAGAGACCAGACAATGTTCTTCAGGTCTGTTCTCCACATTCATATGTTAAAGCCCTACCTGCAATGGTTTGGAACATCCCTGCATTTAGAAGTCTTTAAAGAGATCATTCAGGGAAAGGAGGCCATGTGGGTGAGCACTAGTCTAATGTGAGATGTTCTGAACATATTAGACCACATGGAGAGACCACTGGAATGCAGGACGGAGAGACTTGTGAGGACCCAGAATGCAAGTGGCCACCTGCAAGCAGACAAGAGAGGCCTCAGAAGAAACCAGCCCTACCAACACTTAGACCTGCAACCCACATCTACAGCCTGTGGGACTGTCTGATGGCAGTCCAGCAGGCTAACGTGCAAGTTGTAGCTGGCCATGATGTCAGCAAGAGAGACATGCCCCTGATGCTACGGACCAGAACTCTGTGAGGCAGCTAGTTTGTGGAACCCCACGATGATCCACGTTGATTCTACCTGCTTGAGTGAGCTAGATCTTTAGTTTCTAATAAATTGTCTGAAGGCCTAATTTCCCTCATTGTAACCATGTAAATTAGTCCTCTGAGAGTCAGCAGGTAAAACTCCTGACTCCTACATGGAGTAGACAAATGGACATTATGCTCCTGGCTGCCCTATTTACGAGCCCTGCCATCCTGGACAAGTTACCTAATCTCTCCAAATGTTTTCTGCCATTTGTCTGAAATACTGATTTGTTCACAGACACATCAGTGATGCACTGGATCCAGATCATTGGCCCAACATCAGATTACACACTAGATTCCTAATCCTGCAGAAACCCTCCCTTGCTTGGATTCTCTTAGTGTGTACCTCCTACTTATCCTGTAAGACAATGTTTTATCTCAAACTTATCAGCACTTTCTCTTCCCTCTCACCTCGCTGTATCAAAGGCCCTATGGACCACCACCACCCTCCATCTGTACTTTCTCCATCACTTCCTGCTGCAGGCACTGAGGTCTACAAGTTGATAAAGCATTGCCATAAAATAAAGCCCATCAGTCACTGCAATGACATTAGGATGAATGAAAAGAAGTGTGGGCACCAGTGACAGACTTTTGTGTCATGTTTTAACTTCTCTGGTGAAGTGACAGGGACAAACCTGAGCCTGGTTAAACTCATTTCATGATGCACTACATAGATGCTTGATAAGTGTGTCCAAGATGTGATGAAACATTCAATAAATTATTAATTTTTAAAAAATTATTACAGCAAAAAACACATTGCCGTTAATGCCTTCACAATACCCTCTCACTTTGCTCTCTAAGTGCACTTACCCATGTGGCTTTAGTTGTGTTGTCCTGGCTGCCTCAATGCCCTGAATCAATTCAAAACATTTACCATTGGTGATTCTGAGGAAGAGTCGCAAGTCCATGGGCCAGATCTGGAGAGCAAGGTGGATGAGAACACGCCACCATGCTTCACAGGTTTGTTTTTCCATTGGATGGCGCTCGGCAGGAGCGTTTGCTGTGCTGCTGATCATACCTCATAAAGATACTCACTAAAGAGGACTTCTAGAGCGGCCTCAGAGCAGCAAGAAGGATGGGACAAGGGTGTTCAGAGTGAGGGGGGTATATCAAGGAGGATTAATGGCAATGTGCTTTTTGCTGTAATAAGTTTTAAATTTTTGTTTAAACAGTCACCATATTTTGCTTATTCCTTCTACAAGTGTGTATGCGTACAGACACACACACACACATACACACACACACAGCTTTTCTTTTCTCTCCTACATAGTAGTTTTGTAAGTTCCAAACACTGAAAGACAAATAAGCCAAAAACAAGAGACCTGCAAGCACCCAGGGCACACAGACCAGCCAGGGCACTGCCTTTCACTGAGACACCACAGCTGCCAGGTTTTATGATCTGTCATGGGCAGGTGATTTGAGAGCTGACTTTGGTGACATAATGCATAATGCCAGTTTAAATAAAATGCCACACATCAATCTTTCTATTTAATGCAGAAAGACCTTTAGAACAGGAACATGAAGACATTTTCCTAGAGGAAAGGGCCACTTGATTTATCTCTTGTTGCTGTTTTGCTTAGTTCATGGGTTGGCTGTAAAGAAGAAAATCCTGGTCCATTTCACCCTCCACCAAGCTCTCCCTCCCACTCAGCTCCAGAGCCTGCCTAGTACCCCGCCTGGGCCCAGTGGGCTCAGGAGGTCTCACGGGCTAAATCCCAATGCAAAATTAGAACAGAAGAAGGATCCAAGCAGACTGGGAGCTGAACAGGAGAACTCATCAGTGTATGCTGAGCACAGGACTGTGCCTGCAGCTACAGGACAGAATTGGGTTGCAGGGAGTGCACCCATATGGAGAGCCAAGGAAAGAAACATACAGAGGGCGCAGGCCCCTCGGCAGCCAGGAGACTGGCTTCTTTACCTTATGCCACTGGGAAGCAGACCTTCTCAATACGGGGTGCTCATTTAGCGAGAGGCACTGAGGAGGGCAGGGAGGGGAGTGCAATGCTGGGCCACTGCCATCCTCTTCTCCTGGTTTCCTCCCGTGGCACAGCACCCTCTCAGCCAGCTAGTCTACTCCGGGCACTGACAAAAATACACAGAGGACTGCAAGTAATAGACTGCTAATAATAACATGTGAAAATAATCTAAAATACCAATTAATAAAAAGAATACATGTGTTATAAAATGCCAATGTCACGTTTTAAAAATTGACAGATAGATATGGAATGACACCAATAATGTTTCTATAGAAAACTTAAAATATCAGATACGCCACATTAGATGTTGACGCCTCTGTGTATTTGTTCATTTTAAGTGATACCTAAAGGGCCAACCAAATAGCTCAGCTGACTAAAGCGCCTGCTCAGGCAGAGCACAGGGGCCGGGATTCAATCCCCAGAATGCTGTGTCAGCCCTGCCCCCAGGGAGCACTGAGACAGCCACTGAGACTAGGTATGGTGACGCGCCTATAATCCCAGCACTTAAAAGGCTGAAAACAGGAGGATCACTGTGAGTCCAATCTGTGTAGTGAGACCCTGTAGACCCTATACTACATACATTAAATAAGTAAATAAATGGTACCTAAAAATGTGTCAAATTGCGAACAGTGTTTATTTTAGGCAGGTGAGATTATAGATGTTTTCACTTCCTCACATTTGTGTCATCTAACTTTCTTTTCCTAAAAAGGACATTTATAATCTGAAACATTTATTTTTTAAGAAAAGCATATAAATGTTTGAGTAATTATAGCCCATTTTTCTAGATACAAAAGTCTTCATAGCACGTATGTAGGTTCCCAGGGTGACTAGAGCAAGCCTGATTTTAGTTTTTAGATTTAGACCAACAATGTGTCTGCACAGTGCTCCCAAGGTTGTCTGCTGATGGCAGAGGACAATGTTTGTAGTAAAAAAAAAAAAAAAAAAAAAAAAAAGTGGGTGGGAGAAAAAAGCAAAGATACAGCTAATGCCATGAGGTTCCTGCCACCCTTCCTGCCCCCAGAAAGCGGCTGCCACTCCCCACACTGAGGCACTGACTCTCTTGGTGGTGGACAGCTTGCACCTGATTTGGAAATAGGGTTATTGCAGATATAGTGAATCTGGATAAGGTTATTAAGACAGTCTCTAATCCAGTATAATTGGTGCCCATCCAAGAGAGAGAAATTTGAACACACAGTTCACAGGAAGGAAGTCATACTAACATGAAGGTACAAGTTCTGGGTGATATTTCCACAGGCCAAGTGACACCAAGGTTGTCAGAAATAATGGACCCTCACTTGCACAACTCTATGTTAGTTTTTTGTTTGTTTGTTTGTTTGTTTGTTTGTTTTTTAACAGGGTCTCACCATGCAGCCCACATTCTCAGTGATCCTCCTGCTTTCTGCCACCCTAGTGCTGGGATTATAGGCAAGCACTACCATGCCCGGACTCCATCTCCAGCTCAGCACACCCGAAGGCAGGGTCGCATGACATGTGAAACCAGGGATTGAACCCTAGTCCCTGTGCTTACCTAAGTAAGCGCTTAGTCTGCTGAGCTATACAGCCAGCCCTTGCACAGGTCTCTGAAAACCAACTTCAACACACCCCGATCTTGGATTTTGAACCTCCAGGACAGTAAGACAATGCAGAGAGATATATATGGCTCTATAAAAGAATAACATACCATCGTTGTCTAGGGGAAAGAAATATCCATTTATGCTTTTCTGGATTGTGACTCTATTATCTGTATATTCCAAAAATAAAATTTAAAAAAACAGAAATGAAGCAATGATGTACAAGTCTTAGCTACAGCCTGGTATACAATAAGTTCTTGGTAGCTATCAGTGTTTTTTTAATGACTTTATTTTTATTATTATTGTAGTCATGGGAGCCTTTATCAGACCTCTGCTGTGTCTTCAACAATAAGCAGGCATCCTGGGACCGGGCTGAAGGTCTCTGTGATCTGTAGACTCCATACTTACATAGCTGCTATTTGCCACTGCTGCCAATAGGACCCAAGGAGACTATTACTATCGCTCTCAACCTGAAGAAATATTCAGCCATGAAGGTGGGTTCAAGGGTGCTCACAAGCCATAGATAACAAAGTGCCAAGCCCTCTAGTCCTCAAGTCCACTCCCAGTAGCGCACCATGACCCCACGTGCACACTGGGTTCCCTTAAGTGGAGCCCTGGCTAGTTGTGGTGGAGAGGGAAAGGAAAGTTGCTTCCCACCTGCACTCCACCGTGGGAGCTCTGAACCATGAAGTGTTGATAGGTTGATAGGGAGACAGTTTTAAAAATCAAGCAAATAAGCAGATGGACCACATGCTGTCCCTTTACTTCTGTTGACACCCACTACCCCTGCTGACAGGTCTGTGGCCACATGAAGAAATGTATTCAAGAGCATTTTGTGATTTGACAATACAAAAAAGCCTTTGCTTTTTTACCACTGTGAAATTCTACTCAATGAAAATCATATTTTATATGTCTTCTGTATTCCTCATAACATTTAGCTCAGTGCTATATTCATAGTAGTTGCTCAATAAATAGTCCCTGGCTGAATAACTGTATCAGTTATGTAATTTATAAGCCTGTTGGAAGATTCTAACATCTATAAGTGGCCCTGTAACAATCTCTCTTACCAAGGCATCACTTCTGTACAATACAGCCAAGTTCTAGGTCTTCCAGGGAAAATGTTACATCTTTTATGCTTACCACGATTTCACAGATTTCTGTGAACTAGCAATCAAAACAATGCATCCTGTATCTCTGAGTGCCCAGAGGCAGTTAAGTTGGAATTGTTGGTCACAACACATCAATACCTCTTTGTCCTTTAGACTGTGCCTCAACAGTACTCAGAACATCATTTCTGCAGATAAGACCATGAAGAATTCCTTTGGTATCTCCAGGATTTTGTAATCATTTGGTTCCAATCTGAAATCTCCACCTGTTTAAAGTACCTGGAATGGCTTCCGTTTCTCCCATCAATCCCTGATTGATCATTTCTCAATATGATTTCATTTCTCCACGTAATTGTCTTGCTTGTATTTGCACAGTCGGTGCCCAGCATAGAATCTGGTAGCAGGTGCTCAATAAATATTTCTTGAAAGCTAATGAAATTAAAATGTATGTCTAATTTCTCAGCAACCAGAGATTTATTAGAGCTACAGACCATCCAAGCATGTCTGGTCTCTTATGTTTAGCTTTCAAACCCAAATCTTGGTACAAGATATCCTGCCATTTGGGTAAACAATGTGACTGCATTTGATAAAAGAAATCCAAAACCTCTGAGGGACAAAGGGCACCTTTCCTTGCACAAATATTGGCCAATGGTTTATATAAGCACAGGCACTGATAACAAATACTGACATTATTAACAAAGGAAAATTCTATGATCCTGACATGCTCTAGTGATTTAGCACCTGCAGGTAACTTTTATTCTGAATCTTAATTTACTACCCACTGGTGACCCCTGTGTAAAAATCAGGACAGGGTAGATTTGATCTTGCATGTAAATTTTATGTTTTATCTGTTGACAGATTTATGATTTGGGCTGCGCCCAGCACATTCAATGAGGGAGAGCCACATAATGGTCATACGTGTCATCACCCAGCACATTAAGCCGCCTTGCAATATCCCAGATTACAGTGGGACATTGCAAAGCATGGCCATTTGAAGGTAATTCATTCCAAATTCAGCTTGGATTGCTTTCTCTCCACAACTGACAGAGGACTCTACAACAAGATCACTGGTCTGTGGCTGCAGCGGAAAAATGAATTTTCTGTTTTCCGAACGCTGAACAGAAAGTCAGTATAACTGTTCCTTTCAAAAATAGAGAGAGAATCCTTCATAAAATCTCTTGGTCCCCAACAAAAGGAAATAAGCAAGTGTCACAGAGAGTTGCACAGATTGATTAAGAGAACGAATGTTTTGAGCCCTTCTACTCTGGGATCCTGGCCCTGTCGGTAAGTCAGCAGGACACTGAAGCCTGCGCTGCCCTGGGGTAGGGGGTGATTGGCCACACGCTCACAGCAAACGCTCACAGGGATGGAACTAATACTGAACCCCAACAAGGTAGTCGGCAGGACTTGATTACCTCCTCGCCCCACCCAGTCAGTATGCTGAGAACTCCTTCCCCACACTGCAATTTAGGGGCAAGGAGCAGCTGGCTCTTCACTAGGAGACTGGGAGAGCATCTTTTCTGAGCACCAAGCCTACGGTGATCCATCAAGAGCCGACTTATTGGGGGGGGTGCTTTATTTTTAAGCATTAGATATTCCATTCGTAATATATTTGTACTTGCTTTCATATAGAATATATGATTAAAATTGATACTCCAGGAGTTCTGGTTAACCTGCACATTCACATAATGGAAATGAGCGTGCCACCGTGGTCTGTGTGCTTTCCTATAGAAATGTGTATTGCATTATGCTTCAATAAAGTTCTTTTAAAAATGACTTTCCAGGAAAATGCAAGGGATTTATCCCAGAGCTTTGTGTAAACCCTGGCACACTGCCCCAAATCCCTAGGAGAGCTCTCCCTTGTTTGCAAAGCCTGTCACAGAAGAAGCCGAAGCCTACTGAAGTGACAGCATTACCGAGGAAACCAGGGAGGCTTCTTCACGTGACTCAGAGCACCACGGAGTCAGGAGTTTATCACAGCAGATGTGGACTTGCGCTGATTGCCAATTTCCAAACACTCATTTGGAAGCCCACAGTTGAGGCAATTAGGGCTGATTCCGGGCTGTATTTGTAATACAGGACTTTTTTTTTTTAAATCAAAACTCATCATCCACGACCATCGGGGCAACACAGTTGTTCATTTTCTCCAGTGGCTGACCTTTAAGTGTCCAATTACAAAGTTTTACAGTTTCCATCCCTTTTTTGTCATTACCCTCTCAGGAAAGAGAAATTTCAGGGACCAGGAGAAGTACAGAATTTGAAGCTGCAATGTTATTAGACACTGCAATTACCAAGCCTCTAAGCCCAAAATCCATAAACAAATTGCCAACAGCGCTATTCTTATCAATAGTGGAGACTCTTGGGCCTAGATGTGATTTTATAAAGTTCCTGACTGAAAGGATGATTCATAACATTATTATGAGGGCAAGGGGCTCTATAAACTTTAAGATCTTGTCTAGCTTTAAATGCATATATTGATCACCAAATAATGCTTAGGCCACTGTATTCCCAACTGGCTTCATAAGCCACATGCTTTCTTATAAAGGGGGAAGGGGGAGGGAGGTGGAGATCAGATCAAATATATCTAAGAAACATAAATCCTCATCTTCACCAGAGCCTTGTAAGTGATACCAAAGGCTCTGAGAAGTCCTGCAACTAGTAAATATGTTTAATTTTGACCCTGCTATGAAATACCAGCAGGTCCCTTAGCATTTCACCCTGGTGAGCTGCTCTGGTGGCCATGCTTGGTGTGGAGCTTCCAGGGCAGGATGCTAATGCGTGAGCCTTCAGGCCACATGCGGCACTTATTCGTGCATCCTAGAATTCTCTGGAGTTTTGAATTTTTACTTCTGAATTTCATATGGCACTGAACTCTTCAGGGCAAGCTGCTATCACAGGGCTTCTTGAGCTGACAATGATTATCCAGTGACTCCACAGTCCTCTAGCAGAGGACCTGCCACGTGCTGTAGAAATCAGGCAACATTTCGTCTGCAAGCAACAGTGCACTTGTACGTGCAGAGCCCAGTGTGGGAGGCCCTCTCCTCTGCCTCTCTACCTCTTCCTTTCCTTCTCTCCCGCTCTCCTTTACACTTACTTTTGTCCTCTCTGCTCACCTTTCCTGCCCATCCCATTTATCCAATATCGCTTCCTTATCATTGATAGGGGCTGGGGAGGTTTTCTGCACAGGGATTAGGCAGCAAATGTGTCTGGTCCCAACTCTAATGACAGACCCTAGAACAGAGCACAAGAGCAAGCATGAACAGGTGCAAGCAGATGATCGGTCTGCTCCACAAAACTTCACTTGGAAAAGCAGGTGGCAGGCTAGACCTGGCCTGAGATCTGTGCACCCCGCCAATCCTAGATCTATGCTTTACTTGGCCACATGAAGCAATTCAAGCATCTTTTTAAATTTTCTTTTAACTTCTTAAAGGATGTTCCTCATTTCCCATGGCTAATCCATCCCCAATGCCCTTTTTAAAAATCTGTCCTCATTTCAAAGCTGATTCCAAATCCCACTGTCATCAGGAAGCGCCCAGAGCTGCTCCAGCCAACTCTGCCCTAGCCTTTCCCCTCACACTTGTAAGTCAGCGCAAATCAGCAGGAGCTAGTGCTGCTCGGCTGTTCCTTACAATTTTTGAAGGATTTTGTCTTCTATTTAAAATGCATACATCTTTCATCCCTGCAGCCTGAGCCATACACAGGTTTCTGTAAATACCTACATTCATGAGTTTCTCTGATTTGTTAAAATTTTCAAAGATGCCAGATCCTAGAAAGTGGGGTGGGGGATGAATCACAAAAATATTCTAATAAGGTTGCTTTTTTGCAGAGTCCTTAGTGAGCATTTCTGCAGAATGGATGGTGCTGGCTGCAGGGCCTGGGGCAGTCATTTGGCAGGAGATGGAAAGAAATCTAGCAGCTTTCAAGAGACGTTTCTCCTCTCACACCTCCAAAACACATGCCCTACTTAGGCATCCACAGCAACAGCACACAGCTTTCAAGAAATAAGAGTGAAAATTGTTTCTAACCCAGACTCACCCCCAACTCCTAAAAAGCAACACTTTCAAAAGAAAAGAATGGGAACTCACCTTCTGAGACTACTGGAACTATTCCCACAGATGCCAAGTGAGCCTACATTTATCTAACTTGAAAGGAGTTAGGTCTGCTGGGATTTAAATCTTCTGGTACTAGAGGAAAAATATATTACCAAGACCCATTTTATCACACAGATTAAAAGGCATGCCTCAGGCTGGCGAGATAGCTCAGCAGACTAAGCGCCTGCTTAAGCAAGCACAGGGACTGGGTTGATCCCGGCACCACATGCCATGCCCTGCCCCCACGCCCGGCTGTGCTGGGTGCAGTAGTGCACACCTGTAACCCCAGCGCTGGGGACTCTGAAAACAGGAGGACCACTATGAGTTCAAGATGCATTGTACCAAATACAATAAATAAATAAATAAATAAATAAATAAATAAATAAATAAATAGTGTCTCAAATATGCTATGGCCCTCTGGGTTGTGAACTAAATCTTCTATACCCTCCCAGATGTTAATAAGATCATTATCAAGTTATATCTGTGGATGGATGGATGGATGGATGGATGGATGGATGGATGGATGGATGGATGGATGGATGGATGGATGGGTGGATGGGTGGATGGATAGATGGTGTGCTGGGGAGGTAAGAGGACCAAGAAGGAAATAAAAGGCGCCAGCTCTTTAAAGACAAATAGGCTATCAGAGCCACTGAAGGTGACAACTTTACCTGCTTGGGTATGTGGTGACACTGCTTTGTGAAAGTGCAGCCATCCCTGTGGCTCCCAAAAGTATCTGTGGATATAGAGTATGGTGCCCAGGAGTAGGGGGTGGAAACTGTCCCTCTAGCTAAGGCTTTGCCCTGCGAGGCCGTCTTACCCCTCTGTTGTCTCTATCGTACCAAATGCAGACACAAGAGGACCCATAACTGTGCCCCTTGCTGCCTCAGGTTCCTCCTAAGAAAGAAGATGTGGATCAGAACACTAGATTCAGGGGGCTGCTGGAGAGTTAATGGAAGCAAGGTGCCTGCGACTGTGTCTGGTGTCTAGTAACGACAGGCACGAATATCATTCTGAATAGTGAGAGTTAGCAGGCAAGTAATTGCACAGCAACAGAAAGCCACTGAGAGTAAACCTTTTCTGTCAATGGCCACATAGCAAATATTTTGTTGTAGCTTATTATAAATATCTGTAGTTTCTGTCGTAATATTTCAGCTCTGCTCTTGTATGGGAAAGAATTTCTAGACTAAGTTTGCTGGCCCCAAATATGAGTGGGGGCACTGGAGTCTGACTCTGGAAAGTTAACATAAGTTTCATTCTTCCTAGCTCTAACATGGGATAATACCATCTTCCCAGGGCCAGCCAAATAGCTCAGCAGATTAAAGTGCCTCCTAGCAGGCGCAGGGGCTGGGGGTCTGATCCCCAGGCCTCCTTCCCCCGGGGGCATGCTGAGATGCTAATTGAAACTGGGAGTGGTGACCTGCACCTATAATCCCAGCTCTTGGGAAGCTGTAAATAGGTCCAATCTATTTTTTTTTCATTTATTTTTATTTTATTGAAATACAAATGTCAATCAGACAGTTTCAAAACACCATAACCATACAGAGTCGATGAAATAATACATTGCAAACTGTTT